>JAAGNO010031055.1:0-15660 GCA_033439905.1 Ceryle rudis
TGGAAGCTGAGACTGTTGTGCCTGAGCAACCTGGTGTTGTTGTTGTTGCTGCTTCTTGTTATTTTCTTGAATCCTTTTCCTTTATATCTGCTGTGGTTTGGGGTTTTAATTTTCCTATTACCTCCAATGAAGCCTGTCATGCGGGTAGCATTCTGCTAAATAAGAAATGTTAGCAGCATTTTACATAAGAAAAAGTAATGTTTAGCACTTCTGCTAAAACAAAATTTGTGTGATTAAGTACTCCTCATTAAGCTGAATACAGAGAAATAATTAACATATGAATCTAAATTTAATTTCTTTTTTAGTTTTTACTTACAACACATCTTTATGAACCTTTGATATTTATAAGGGTCTGACATCACATGCTTTTGTAGGAATATTTGTGAGAAGATAGGTTTAGCCTTGAACATGAAACCATAGACTGAAGATCCACTGAAATATTCATTATCTGCATACCAGTCCCACAGAGTTTATGCTGCTTCTTGAACCAATTCAAATGAGCTTCAAGTGAACTCTGCATGCAGTTTTCAGAAGTGCCCAGTGTTAGTCTGATTCTGCTTTTTGAAGCCAGTGTTATAGCTTAAAAGGACTTTAATGAAAATAAAAGCATGCAAGATACTTAAAATTACTCTTTGTGACTTGGTGGCCAAAAATTCTATATTAAGGTTTCACAACACACAACGTTTTCCCCCCTGACGCAAGGATGCAATGTGTACCCAGTCATCTCAGTCATGTCAGAGGACCACAGGCAATGTAGACTACCAGAAAGATAAAATCAGCTTGGAGAAAAGATCAGGAGGACAAGAAGGGTGATGAAAGAACAGATAATGGAAAGAAACAACAAAGGAGAGGAAAGAAGAAAGAACTGTCAACTTCAAGGTTATTAGAGAGCATGAGAAGAGGAAAGGATGAGGGAGGAACAGAGAATGAAGACATCAACCAAAAGAGACAGAGAGAAAAGAAGCAGAAGGGAGAGAGAAAAAAATTTCAAAGTGACAAGAAGAGACAATGAGGAAGGAAAAGGATCTGGAAAAGGAAGGAGTAGAATATGGAAGTGAAATATGGAGAGGAATATGAATGGAAACCACGGGGCAAAAGCAAAGGAAGGTTCTTGCTCCACTGTAGGAAAAGTATAACAGATTGAAAATAGGAAGAAAGAGACATCAGGAATGAAAATAGGAGTAAATTAAAGAATGAAGGGGTATGTAGATGTGCAGCTTCACTGAGGGAAATTAAGAGAAAATAAATCCATTCCAACAAAAAAAAATTTATTGCAAATTCACAGATAAATTGTATAAGTAGAATTTTTTTTGGTCTAGGCATCAAAAGAAAGTATCAACACTTCAGGAATTCACAAGTCTAATACTATGCTAATAAAATAGACAATAAAAGGCAATGGGGTAAAAGTGGAAAGGCATCTGTGCTCCTGCTGGAATTAGAACAGACAACAGCTTTTCTTTTGTGTCTTCATGAGGAAAAAGATCAGCAGCATTCCCACTTCACATACATGATTAGATCTTGACAATCTACCAAAATACCTGGGACTGAAAATAAGATTTAGAGATTTACACATCCAGATTGCTTTGACAGAGCTGGCTAGAACAGTCATGGCTACAAGGCATTGCTCTGACTGCTCAGAAAGGTAAAGACAAAATGAGTTGCTGGTTTCTGTCCAGTTTTTTTTAAAATAGGTGTTTTCATAACAATAACCACAACCCTGACTGTTCTGATGCGCCTGTGGCCAAAAAATCTCCACTGAGGACCACACAGCTCTGCTTATGATCTCTCTTCTCACCCTGGAGTTCTCCCTGCAGGTTAGTGGCGAGTGGCATAGGAAGGAACTGGAGAAGAACTTGTTCTCTCTTTTGGTCTCTTAAATAGTTACAAAGGGGACTTGTTTGTCAAGAGCTACAAACCTGTTGTTTTCTGATATGCACTCAAATTCATAGAGGCATAGACATATAATAAACTTGCCATACCTTACAGAAAACTCCATTTCTTAATTTGACAAAGCTTCTTGTCTCTTCCCTTTCTTGCCCACTCTCCTTTTTTTCCTCCTCCTTCACATATTCAATTCAGGAAACTGCAAACACAATAATCTTAAAGGTTCACTTTTTTAACTTCTTGTTTCTGGACTACCTGACTAGAAAAAAACCCACAATATTTTATTTATGAATCTGCATGTAGTTTCAGAGGACATATGGCTTTGTAGCTGCAAACAGAGCAGTGAATAAGAACTACTACTTCTTGCCCATTTTCCTCTTCTATGTAAAATCATTTAGCCTGTCTATGCCCCAGTTTTTGTCTGCCAAATTCTTCCCTTTTTGAAAGCAGTATTGTGAGATTTTATCCATTAATGTTTGTAAAATACTTTCATATCTTCAGATGAAAGATAGAAATGCAAAGTATTATTGTGTCTGTCTTCCAGACTCCCAACCTGTGAATCCCATTCATGGTGGTTCAGTCAAATAAAACAGAATCTCAAATACATAGAAACCACCAGACAGTAAAAAATTCTGCAATCTGCTATGAAAAAAATCCCACAGGAAAAAATTTTATTTCTCTAGCCTTTATGAACCTTTCTACAGAAAATCACACCTCTGCTATAGAGATTGACAGCATGGTCAAAATTAAACTATGGGAAAGATACTATTTTCTATTAAATCCCAATTCTTTTGCAGTGTGGAACATTCCGAAGAACCATTCTGAATTTTTTTGCACAATGTACTGGTTTACTCCTCCATTCAATTAAATATGATTTTTCTTTTGGGTTGCTAACTACACCTGCTTTACATATTTAATTATTAATTTATAGGATACATATTCTATGTGGTGGACTATATTATTTCTATGTGTGCTCATTTATTTACTCAAGGGAGTACTACAATGTATTAGGTACTAAGTGATCCAAACTAAACAATAAAAGTAACATCAGTCTTTATAGCTGATACACCAGCTTACTAATAACAGGTCATGAAAGGTATTTTGTAGCAACCCGTTGCAATTGCAGTATAGTTTGTTGGATCTTAGAAAGGATTGCTGTCTGATGGCTCTTGGCATGACTGATGTGAGAGAAATTAATGGATTAATTCAGTTCTATGGAAGCAAATTTCCTCATCATAAAAATAAAATGGTGAAGCAGTTTGCCATAATCAGAATTGGGAATGCTCTTTACAATTGTTAGCGACTGTTATTATTTACTTATTTACTTCTAGAGGTCCACTGAGTGTGCTATTACTAATCCCCCAGGGCTGATAACTAGAAAAAAAAGAGATAACATGCAAACTTGCCAATTCCTGTGAAAACTGTAGCCTAACTTAGTACCATGCCTTTTCTGTACTGAAAACCAGGCTATAGTGAGCATTGAATCTGAAAGTGTGCCAAGGATAGTTGAAGGGACAGGAGAGATAGAGAGAAGATGAAATATTGGTTACAGTTTCTAAAACTGTTGATGATTATTAAGGTAAAAATTATTACCCTGTTTTGTGAAAAATGCAACCAAGTGTTACAATGACCTGACTTTTGTTTGCGTGGTATGCTGAATTTGGGCTTTGTAAGTCTAGGTCCAAAGTTACCATTTGGGTTTATACAGATAAACTGGTCAAAGCTTAAAGATAAGATTTCTCTGAGGTGGAAATAGAATTCACTGTGTTGCTTAATCTCAGCTGAGTGCTTCTGAGAGAGGGAGCCTGAGCTCAAGCCTGAGTGCAAGCCTCAGCAGGCTCTGAGCTGTGGTCAAGCTGTGAGCACTGCAAAAGCTTCCGTGAGTTTGCCTCTCCAAGGAGGTGCAATCCTTCTAGTTCCAAAAAGCCACTGTCATTTTGTGGTAAAATCTCTAAAAGGAAAAAAAAAGCTAAATGTTTTCATTATATTGCAGATTACTATATCTTTGTTTTATTGGTACGTTTTAGGGATAAGTATTAATGTAGATCTTATTTGCAGTCTGCTATGATGGTGTGATCTGTCTGGTTTTTTTGGTTGGTTGGTTTTGGTTTGGTTTGGTTTAGTTTGGTTGTTTGTTTTGTGTGTGGTTTTTTTGTTTTGTTTTGTTTTTGTTTTTGTTTTTGTTTGTTTGGTTGGTTGGTTGGTTTTGTTTTGTTTTGTTTTTTCTTTTTTTGTGGGTTTGTTTTGTGGGGTTTTTTTTTTGAGCTGAGCTTGCAGCAAGACTTGTAAACACTGGCATTTGGAAAAAACCTCCAAGAGCCCATTTGGCCATTGCATCCTTTTCATCCCCAGTCCCAGGAACCTCCCTAAGTTCCTTCAAACTGCTGAAAGTCTTTTTTATTTGCTGCATACCTTCAATTCTTTCCCTGGTGAAGAATGGGTAGGGGGCCTAAAGTTTATTTAACTCAGTTTGGCTCTCACCTTTTTTAATTCCTGCTATTGAATTTAAGCCCAATACTGAATCCAGCTGCTGCAGATCTTGCTGTTCTGCTGCCTGCCCACCTTTCTGCTTCTGCTTTTGCTCCCAAAAAAGCTTCTCTGGGATGTTCTGTGAAATGAATGGGACATCAAGGCAGTTCTAAACACATTCCCCTTTGCTGACAAGCTCTTCCTTTTACCAGTGCCCTGAATGGTAAAGTACTAGTGTTACATGTTCTGCGCTTCACTTTTTACAGGGTGTGTTCCTTTTGTCACCTTACGCTTTACAATACTAAAGTATTTCCTTTGCTTCAACAAGCTATTCTGTAGACATTACAAATAAGCTTCTTATCCTGACAAATTACATTCATTTTAAGTAAGTGAGGAAACTGTATATCTCTTTTTCCACTTACTCTGATATTAATTTTCAAAGGGTTTCACATCACTTGCCTCTTATAAGCACCTCTACATAAATTTTTCTGGCATTGTTGCATGTATATATGATCATTTAAGTCAAATTTGTATAGGTAGGAGTTTGTAGCAAAGTACTAGAGTAAATGCAAGTCCTGTGTATGATCAGACATTCTGAAAGTGCAGACTCATTCCAGTAGTCCAAGGACTTGTAGTTGTCTTGTCCTTATCATATCTGCTTATGACAGCAAATAAATACTGTAATAACTTCACAGTTGAAACAGACTGCTGTATATCTGCATCATGTGTTTCACACTGGTTATAAGCACTTCTCATAGAATGGAAACAGCAGTAAATAGAAATGTTCCAGGGTTTTAAAAAATTCTTATCCATTGCACTAAACTCTCATTTCGTCTGTTACATTTAGGTCAGTATAAGCTTATGAGACTTGAAAAATAGTATTATAGTGCCAAAATCAAAATCTGAATCATCCTTCTAAAATCCTTGCCTACATAAAAACTCTCTTCTGGTTTAATCAAAAAGCATGATTCTCAACTGGTGTGAACTGTGCAGAGCCCTTTGTGAAGATTCTCAGTGCAATTTACAGCAGGATGATTTCTTCTTTAGCATCAGTTGCTTAAGATTTTTTTTTTACTGGAACAGAAGTAATCTAGTTTTTAAATTGTGCAAGGCTGTCCAAATTATTGAGGTGTGATGGCCTAATTTGAAGGCTGATTGATTGGATATACTGGTGCATCTTATAAATCCTGTTTGTTAAGACACTATTAATCATGACTGCCTGTAGCAAAAGTCTTGGAAAAGATGAGAAAAACATTGTTCAGCTTCTCAGAAGGACTGAAAAATCTCTGAGGGAAAATAGTGCCTTCAAATAGTGTGGGTTCATAAAGAATTCCTTGTAGTACCTCAGACAGACTGCAGAGGAACAGACTTGTGGCTCCTTGTTATTCTTTATTCATTTAAATGCCATTGACAATTAGAGACAAAGGTTAGTCAGTTACTTTAATTAATTCTTATTCCCATATCTTTTGATTCAACATCTTCAGAGGTTTCATTCAGGCTTCAGTGTGGCAGCTGGAGTTGATGGGAATAGGAAATAGGAATTGTAGATCACTGAAGATACTTACCGTTACTAAAACACATGAAGCAAGAGATTATCTCTCTGCAGATCTCAAAACATTTGCCAAAAATTAAAAATAAACAGTGACAACATCTAAATATTTAGATATGGAGTGTTTAAAATACAAGACCCTTTATATAAATTGCTCTATTTTTTTTTTTTTAAACTTAAAGAAATAGCCAAAGTTTTTGCCAAGCATGTGCAACCATAGCAAAGAATGAATGGTAAGGACCATACAGACTGAGCTATGACTTTTTCACCAAAGGCCATATTTTTACCTAATTTGTGTCAGAAGAAACTATGCAAAAATAATAGATTTTATCTTACTACAAGCAAAAAGATCGATGCATGATGTCAACATGTAATATCTTTAAGATGCTAATAGTCACAGTAATACCTTGAGTCAGGATCATGGTCTTATACTTGGTCCTGTGCAGAGACATAAAGCAAGAGAAAAAGAGAGTTGTCTGTAAAGATGTTGTTTAGTCCACTTGCCCAAAGCACACAGGCTGCTTGTTATATAGAAGAGAAACTTTGGTGATATAGTGAACCCCAGAGGTTTTACAAGCTTACATCCTGAAAGTGCTACCATATTTTAATATTTTCTATAGAATAACTGAACTGGTCCAGAGGAAGACCATATGAGAACTCCATTTAACAAGTTCCAGTTTGATTTATCTCTTTCAAGGTTACATTAATCATGTTTGAAGTTTGCCTGTGCTGAGCTCCTCAGAAGTAGGTAATACTTACTAGCTTTAAAGAGCTAAAACTCATCTTCATGGAACATGACAACCCCATTGCACTTAATTCTGGGTTGCTTAATTCCTGATTTTAAGAAACGTTTAAGTCTCTTCAGAAGTGTTTGTGAAACAAAAGTTCACCATTATGGACCAGCTTTGAGGAAAGCACACAAGTAACTAAAGGGTGAAAGACAAAGTCTGCATGAACTCTGGATTCAACTAGTGAAAGAATTCAGTGTTATGGAAATCTGATGTTTCAGAATGCAACATCTGAATTTGTGCACATGCCTTTTTGAATTTGAATGCTTTCTTCAAATGAAGCTTAAAAGCATGGCTAAAATTCAAAACTCAGGCTCAAGAAAAGTTACTTTTTTAAATTCATAAACCATTCATCTGTTCAGCAAAACGAATATAAATTAATTCTTCCTTTGTCTTTTCTGTGATTTAGTGTAGCAGTTCAAATCCCAGCTAATGATTTTACTTAGCATTATAATTTAGCTTATTGTGTGATGATTGCAATAATCTTTGCAATACAGAAAAAAGGATCCATTTTCTTTGATGACTCTAATGTCATTCCACTATTAGAAATTCCACTGATGGTTGTATCCGTGTCTTCTCTGTCTGGTGCTGTAGCTTGTTGTTTGGGAGTTTTTGATTGGGTTACTACTTCTCTGCAAGAGGACAGCATTACTTCCCCATCTACACTTTTCCTTTTTCTACAGCACTTCTTTTTCTTCATGGAGAAGTGGAGGAGTCTCTCCATGGTGTGACCTCTTGATACTGTGTAGTGGGATGAGAGCAATTGCTCTGGTGGGAAACAAAACTGCTCACTGTAATGATAGCCATTGCCTAACCATACACCATGGGGATATTCCATTTGTTGTCAATCTTACTCATTCCTTGTGGCATGGGGTTGTCAGGCTGCTGCTGGAAATCTCCACTAATATGCTGATACTTGAGATATCCAGGAAGCATTTGAGTGGGCAGGTGATGAGTAGCAAAGAATAACATCTTATGAATGAAAAAAGTATGTTTGTCCCCAGTATGGAATTAAGCTCAGGTTTAGCAATGACTAGAGGTCCCCAGGGCTGGCACCTCAAACAAGTACTGAGACAGTGAATATTTTTTAATGGACAGTTACATCTTTCCTTTCAGTAACACTGCTCCATGTCTTTTTCATTATTATTCTAGATGTCCCACCCCTGGATGTGATGGCTCTGGGCATATTACTGGAAATTATGCTTCTCATCGAAGGTATGTAAACAGAAGGTTTTGTTTTTTAAATTAAACAAATGAAGGGCTAGAAAGGACCTCAACAGATCTCTCTTCCCTCTCTCTCTCAATACTGAAGTAGGATTGAGTACTGTACTTAGGCATGGGCTGGTCTAATTCAATCTATTTATCACCAATGAATAATGCTCCTGAGCTTCAGCATGGCTCAGTACCCAAAGAGGCAGTGAGATTTTTTTCTAGTATCTAGCAAAATCTTAGTTGAAAATTAATCCAGTTTTTCTACCCTCACTGTTAGCCCAGGGAAACAATTCAACATTCATGTTTCCCCGATTTACATTCTGAATGACTTAATGCTTCTCAGAATCTTACCTTTTCTGTACTCATATCCTATTCCTGCATTTTTTTCCCTCACAAATTAGATTTCCTGATTGTTCCTGTCAATCTATTCCAGACTCCCTCTGTATTTCTTGAAATGCAAAATTGGACCCAGTTCTTTACCTCCTTTCCCAGCTGAAGTCTTACCAGCTTTAATCAGAGGGAAGAAGTACCTCTTTCATCTAGTACACATCAGACTTGTTAGTACATTTCAGAATAAATCTTGGCTTATTTTTAAATTGCAACACATTGTACATAACAATGTCAAGCCAGAAGAATGGAAAGAGAAATTCACGGATTAAAGCTGTTACTTTAGTGATCCTTACCAAGGCCAAAGGAAACTTCACATTTGCTAATTAGGTTGTTGTTGGTAATCCCAAAATCAATTAAGGTGGTACCACTGTAGAGGTAATGTTATGAATGCTGTGTAATTAGCAATTCCCCTATGTTTATTTGAGAACTATGAATCAGTAGAGGAGAGCTGCACTGTATTTTGTAAATAGCTATCCACTGTTTAATCAAAGACTAATAGTGTAGCCCACCTGTTTTTTTCTAGCAACAGCTCTTTACTCCCATGCGTAGTAATGCCACTGACTGTGGATATTTGTGTGCATCACTAAGTCCCTGTACTTTTACATTTGGCTGTGACTACTCCATACACAAATTGCCGGTTAATATATATTCCCAGTAAAAGCAACAAACAGTTTAAAGTCAAAACATAAATAACAGAGATCGGGAATGTGCTGCACTTTTACGTGCTGTGAAACTGAAAGATCACAATAACACTTTCTGTAATACACAGTTAAACATCAAAAGTGCAGATAACATTACAAAGGAGAAAATGTGAACATTTTAAAAGCAATTACATGATGTCAGAGATTAAGTCACAGTTTCAAAGGGATTTAAGGTCAAATTTAGAACTACATTAACTATATGTGGATTTATTAGCTCACTGCTCTACCAGCACTGTGCTTGGTGTAGTTGTTGCCCCAACTTTGCAATATTTTAGGAAGCTGTTTATGCATTTGGTCACCTGTTTAACCAGAAACAGACAGAACAATGAAGATGAAGAAGGCAAAGTGTCACAAACAGGAAACCTAAAAGCTGTTTTAGCAGGGGAGAATCATGCATGTCGTCTCATTTTTTAAACCCTTTCTCTGGGCATTATCTCCTGGCCACTGGAGGATCAGACCATGAGCTGAATGGTGTTACCTACTTCTGTCTAAATTCTTATGTTCTTGTATTTTTGCAGATGACTGCTGGACCAAGTTTCCATTTGATTTCACAGCATACTCAGTACACATAAAGATATAAAAAGTAATTCTGCAAAACTAAGTGATCTGGAATTTGCCCAGTCCAGTAGGATTTAACACATTCAACCTTTTGAAATGCCACCATGTCTATAGTGACCATATGACTCCTTTGTTTCTCTTCTGAAAGGCCTCCGGCAGCCTCAGGTCCTTGGCTGCCTGCAGACACAGGGGCACTGACATTGAAGGAGTAATGTCTTTGCTTAAAACCACTGATGTCCCCAGGAGACCTGTCACATTTACACAGAGCCAGCCCTACACTGTTCAGGTCATGGTATCTGCCGAGGTCATTTCTGAGATGAGGCTGGCAAAACGCATACTCTTTAAAAGAGCAGCAAACCAGTAGCCTAAATCTGGAACAGTTAAGAAAGACCCCACAGCATATTCACAGTTAAGCTTTCTAATTCCCACACTGAAAATTAGTATTTACCTCGGCTTGCATCTGGGTTAGCATTTTATTTGTATTTGATGCCATCATTTACAACCCTTTCAGTTTCAGATGGAAAGAAAGAACAAACTTTTTTCCTAAATGGGTGCCAACATGCCTAGGTATCATCTGTATTTAAAATGGCTGCTCAACAGCAAGCACACAGGAAGGCAGATTTAACTCTGCCGTAATTCTCTGCATTTCTACACACCCATCCAGTGTATGCAAGAAGGTATATCAGCATATACCAGTGTTGAATTGCCCTTGTTGTCTTTTATCTTCAGATATAAGGAATTAAACTGGTATAAAAATGAAGTAATACCTTTACTTTGTAATAGCTTTTGGTTATTATAGGATAAAAAAATATATAGCAAAGGCTCATCCGTGACATATGCTTTCTTGGTGAATCTGCTGCCAGTGGAAAAATGAATTAATCATAACCTCAGAAGCTGTCTGTTGGAAATGTCTGTTTAGAGGACCCAAAAGGTCTTAGAATTTTCTAATAAATCATAGTGCCAGAATAGAAAGATCTATTGCAAAAAGATGATGCACCAAAATACCAATAAGTAGGTAATAATTAAATTGACTTAATATGTAGAAAGCATTTTTTAATCATTAGTTAAGGCAGAAATTCTTCATTCAGATTTTGTTATGAAAATGTCATCATCTACATGCACACCCATCTGTACACCTACTAAAAAAATATTGCTTTCTGAGGCATTTCTATTAACTATTTAGTTTTCAGATGCAAAACGTGATTACTCTCACAGAGTGGGTATTACTAGTTTCAAAGATAAGCTAGGGATATCTGTAACTCCTGTCCTCTTCCTTTCATTTTCTGCAGTCCAGGTTGTATGGGGACCAATGAATCAACCTGTTCCTGAGCTGGCCGCTTGCCCAGAGCCTGCTTCCTCTTATTCTAAAGCTTCCAGACTCTGTTCCTCCTGCCTCTGTCTTTTTCCAGATGATGACATTATTATTTTCAAAGCAAAATTTTTAGTGGCACAGGCTTTCTGAGGTTTAATTTGTACACAGGGAACTATGGTACTTTGGTATGCACACTGCAAGTTGGAATAAGCAGCAGCTTGCTTTAAAAAGGAAAATAGTCAGCTGAATTTAAACTAGAAAATTAAATGGGTTGAGAGCACAGGTCCAAACATCAGAGTGCAGATGCCTAAACTATGAAATTGTTAGCATGTCCCCTGGCATGGGACTGACACTCACCCACTGAAACTCTCCCAGGCAATTCTCATATATGATTTGGGTCTAGATCAGTCTATGTAAGTAGCAAGGGTGTAGGTGTCCTGCTTTTCAGAGGCAGAGAATTTAGCTTTAGAGGTATGAGCTTTGGTCAAAACAGCAGTTCTAGGTCCCTTCTATTTACCATTATGGATGTAGCCATGCTATCTCACTAAAAGTTGCTAGGTAATATGCCATGTCTGGTATTTTTTACTAACATCCCTCCCTTTCTTTGACTTATTTATGACTTTGCAGCATGTAAATTCTACTTTTGTCTATTTTTCATTTGCCAACACAGAATTGGTCTGTGACTGCATCACCCTTTTCTCTGCTTCCTTCTCCCAGTCCTTGCTGGTCTTGACAAGACAAAATAAATGCAAAATTTTGCTACCATTGTTTCTGTCTCTTCTTCCTGAAGACAGGACCTACTGTACAACACTGAAGTACCTTTTGTCATGCTGAAAACAAAAATCTGATCTTCTGTTTTGTTTCTTAATACTTTTGAAGGTGGCGGGTTTCTTTTTTAATGTTGATACGTTGTGATGGAAATAACATTTACATAGAGGTCAAAGCATGATTTTTTTACAGCCCTATTTGTTTCCTCAGATACCAACTACTTCAATCTTTAAATATCTTTTTACAAATGTATTAAAGTCAATGTCAAATATACAAAATAGTTTCTATAATGAATTTTACATATGCAAAGGGAAAGCTGAGCTTATAAAATCTTGGTACAAATATATTGGTTTTCATCTTGTGTAGCTAAACCCAACATTCTCCGTGTCTAGTTAAATGTAACATTGCTTAGCCTGACATATAACTTCATCTCTTTCAAAACTTTTTGTCTGGGTGAGCACAGAGCACTTAAACTCTTTCTGAAGAAGGAATTGTACAGCTCTGAGCTCTGCCGTGTTTTTATAAAGAGTTCTATAAGGTCCTTATATGATGATTGTGAAGATTTTATAGTGTTTCTATTGAGCTCCTTAGAGAAATCTTTAGTCCTACCAAGAGATCCAAAGACTCCTCTTTTTTGAGCCTATTCTTCCTTCCCTCTCAGACATACAGAGGATGTAACATCTCAGCCCTGAAATTCTGGCTTCTATTACTTTAAAGCTGTCGCTGCTGCTGCTGAGTCAGCTGGAGGGATTATTAGGCAGAGAGTTTAAGAGCTGCTTTTCCTGGCTCCTCGGGGACGGCCTGTGAGTGTGGTCTGCCCAGCGCCCGCAGTCCTGTCCTGCATCCCAGGCGCCGATACGCGGATTCCCCCTTGCGGTCTCGCACCGCAGCTCTCCTTATTTTAAACCACTTCAGCTTTGATTTTAGAAACGGGATGGAATTACCTGTTCTGACCGTTTGTCAGATAGAAAGTGTTTCCCTTGTAAACTGTACTCAAGAATGAGAAACTGCATTTTAAGATGTTTTCTTTCACTCAGTCTTTCAGGCTGTCCACGAGCAAAGAAAAGTGGAATCAGGATAGCACAAAGCAAGGAAGACAAAGAAGACCAAGAGCCAATTAGGTGAGAACAAATATTGTCAATGGGCCTTCACATCTTTTATAAGGTCATATATATCTTCAGATTTAAAGGCATAAATGTTATTGTGCAATAGTTGTCCAAAAGCAGATGGCCACATTGATTTCTACAAGTGAACTGCAAATCAAGGATCTATGCTGATTTACTCAGCAAAGGATACAGTATTTGGTCAAGGCTACAATCTCCTATAATTTAGAAACAGTTTTAAATATGTTTTTCCTGTGAAATTAAAAAAAAAAAAACAAAACCAAAAAACTAAATCTTTCTCTCCTAAGCCCTCTTAAATGTGTTTGCATACTATGGACAAACCATACATGCTAAATAAATAGTTATGGCAGTACAGAATTGAGTATTTATATGCAATTGCTGCAACAAATCTGACTGTTTATGCAGTTTGCAAGAGGAACAAATGCCAATCTAAAAGGCTCAGTTTCTTCTTGCAAGGTTCCCTGATGTCCACTGAACTCTGTGGATTTAGTGACTGTTTAGGTCTAGATTCTTGGTGGAGAGTTGCAGCAGTATGTTAGTGTAGAACACACAGTGAAGTAACTGGGCTTGTTTTGACATGTATTATGTAGCAGCATATGGAAAAAACAATATTTTCTTTAAATATTTCACTTTGAAGATTCTAACCTGTTCCTTCTAACCCTGGTTGTTTTTTAGAAGTATACAGGGTGAATGTATGGGGGAATTCCCAAGTAAGGAAAATCATCAGATGAATATGGAACTATATTCATTGTTCTCTCTAGGCTATAGCATATAGTTTGTTATAATCTCTTATTCAGAGAGTGGTTAGAGGTGCTCAGCATTTCTGAGGAGGCCCTATGATCACTTCATACATACCTGTTTATACCTAACATTTTCATGACTGCAGACAAGTCTTCTTTACATCCCATATACATAAATAAAATGCACCAAGGATTATACTAAGTCGGATTTTATACTGATGTAGTTTTTATAGGCAATTTCTCTGCGGAGTGGAGCTCAGTAGGCAACATTTCAGCTCCAGTGTGATATTTACTGTAATACACACCTGCAATTCATATATCACAGTCCTTTTGTTGCAGTTGCACAGTATCAACAACTGTCTTTGTCTACTCCTTGCAGTTCATCAAAGAACTTTTTTTTTTTTAAATTTTATTTCTTTTTTATATTAGCAAAGTTCTGCTTGTGGTTTTGCCCACTAAAGAGTATCTTGACTATTTTTAAGACCACAGTGCATGATTGTTCTTTTCTTTTCATGTCGGGTTTATTTTGACTTTATTGTAGAGGCTACCAGGTATATGATGACAAGACAATAAAGTTTATCTCATCTATCTGCTATCCAGATGTCCAGTTCCTGGTTGTGATGGTCAGGGTCATATAACTGGAAAATATGCATCCCATCGCAGTGCATCAGGTTGTCCTCTAGCTGCCAAAAGGCAAAAGGATGGGTACCTAAATGGCTCACAGTTCTCTTGGAAGTCAGTGAAGACGGAAGGAATGTCATGTCCAACCCCAGGATG
The DNA here is from genome assembly GCA_033439905.1 of Ceryle rudis. Taxonomy (NCBI): domain Eukaryota; kingdom Metazoa; phylum Chordata; class Aves; order Coraciiformes; family Cerylidae; genus Ceryle; species Ceryle rudis. The sequence continues at coordinate 14,273 of JAAGNO010031055.1, forward strand.
TGATGGCTCAGGACATGTCAGTGGTAGTTTTCTTACTCATCGCAGGTAAGTAACTACGGCTTTTATTTTTCACTTATTATTTAAATTAGATTAGCAAGACTTGAAATATAGCTTTTTGTCATGGCATTTCTCTGTTTCTTTTGAATTTCATTATTACTTTGAAAAATAATCTTCCTACATATATTTGTAGCTAACTGGAAATCAAGACATTATTTTTTTAATGCAAGTCCTTGCAGATAGAGACCTGAATCTAAACCTATAATACACAGAAAATTCTAGGGAAAAAAGTGTGCATGACAATAGCTGTAAATCTGCTACTGCTTTATTGAGTGACTCGGGACAAATTACCTTAGGATAGACTTTGTAGTACACATCTGAATCCCTTGATTTTCAGAGATGTCAAACACAATGTTGATACCCAAACATCAGACCATGGAACTAAAGAATTTAAGGAACCAGTTCCAAAAAAACAAAGTACTTTTATTCATTTGGTAATGAAATTGTACACTCAAAGCAATAAGCATTAGAAGACAGAAGATTAATTAAAATTAATGGAATACAAATATTTGACAAAATAAATACATTTTTTCATAAACTTAGCAAAAATAAGAGAACTTCAGTGATGACTTTTTCACAGCTTTTAAGAAGAGATTAAGAAAGAGAAAGTGGCCAGAGATAAATCTTGCTACCATTTTAGGTATTACATTATGAGGAAGCAAGGGTGTTCTTTGAGCTTTGTCTGGGAATCTCAGCCTGAACATGACTATAATGCCAGAGCAAATTTCTTATTATATAATCACTAATATAAAACACTGTTTCTTTGAATATGTCAAGCTGATGTGCCTAATTTGTCACCCTTCTCCAGGCAGACCTCAGTTGAACTTCTGTACCTTTTAGTTAACTAAACCAATCTGATCTTATTTTGTAGTCAGTTCTAGACAGAGATGACAAGTGTACTTCTCTTTCCTTCTCTTGCCTGTAACTTGTCCCTTTGATTCTTTCTTTAATAATCCTTTATAGCTTATCTCAAAAGCCTTACCCTTACAGCAACCTCTCCAGACTTTGTGCACATAGTTCCTATTTATTGTTGATGTTCAGAGCTGTTTTCCTACTCAGTGTTTGTGTGGCACCTACCATGAAGGGATTCTGGTCCATATACCTAAGTAGTCAAACATATTACACAGTCTGCATCTCTCACAGGCTTTAGGGAGTGGCAGATGCAAAAGCCCTGACCATTTGTGCAGATGTCCACATGTGGATTTAAGTTTCTGACCTTCAGTAAAACATCAGTATTTGTGTTCATACTTCAGTTTAGCTTTCCTCATAATGCTGTAACATTTAACTCAGAGAGCTGTCATAAAAATTTTGAAACTATTTTACCTTTATAT
>JAAGNO010031055.1:15750-34449 GCA_033439905.1 Ceryle rudis
AATTGATCCATATTCACCTTTTTATTAAAAAAAAAGAGAAAAAATGTACAACAAAATTTTTTAAAAGAAAGTTTTAAAAAAAAAAAAAAAAAAAAAAAAAAAAAAAAAAAAAAAAAGAATGCTATTTAAATTGGGGGTGGTTTTTTGCAATGGACAAACCTAAATATGACATTTAGCCATAAAGTAATGTTCTTGCATAACATTATCTTAAGTAGAAACTGAGACATGTAAAATGCTTACCTTATGAAACCAGTTTGGGGGCAAAAATCTTCATTGTTAAAGGAGAGCACCAGAAGATGAAAGTTTGTTTAAAAAGACTGACTGAAGTAAACTGATCTTACTTGATTGTCTTGATGCAGAAAATCACTGATATTCTAAGTTGTTGTGATCAAGTTTAAGAATTTCTTGAAGCTTCCATAAGCTATAGCAATATTAATAACAAGCTATATTATTTTTAAAATATGATCAATTCTTGTAGCATTCTGAAGATGCTGCTAAAAGGGCTTAGTTCATTTGCTCACACAAAGAAAAGTGCTTGGAGCAAGAGTAGATGCCTTAGGATAATTTATGTCACCTCCAGCTGTTGCTCAGAAAAGTAGGTCCAGTGTCATCAGCCTTAATATCTTCTCAAATGGCCTTTCATGCCTATATGTGGATAACTGAATCAAACTCTGCACGTAGGATTGAACTTCAGAACAATTCACTTACCTTAAGAATCTGCCTGTATGTGAACAAGATGCATTTACTCCTCTTCCAGTGAATGGAATCAGTGGGTCCTGGAGAGTTGTTAACGTAGTGAAGTGGAAACCTGCCTTTATTCAGTGTTGTGCACAAACATCACTGAGTATATCAAGGGGGAGGGGGATTCCCCTGCTTACAAGTAGGTACTTTATGCCATCTGAAGTTTTCAGAGGCCATGCAGGATGGCTATCCTGGGTTAGCAAAAATGACTGAAGATTTGTGAAATACTCCCGTTCTTTGCTTATGACAACTGAGAGATGAATGTGCTTTGCAGGGAGTCTGGAAGGGTGCTAGTCTTCTTAAATGAATGGGCCTCAGAGCTCCATGGCAGCTTTGACGCATAGTTTCCATGCAAACATTTAAACCTAGGTGTCCTAATCTGGAGTTCAATCCCACATAAATTACAGACTACATCTTTTCTTACCTAAGGTTAAATATCTCTTCACTTTTAGTGTATCCATGTAATGGGCTATGGTCTCATCTACCTCTACAACATTTTGCTCTACAGCTATGGCTGTGTCAAATGCCACCTTCTGAAGAGAAGCAATGCTAAGACACTAAAACCAGGATTATGTACAGTTTTTGCAGGTATCACTGTGTTCTGCATGTGTGGGGAGAAAGCAGGACTACGACGATTAATAGAATCAGTAAAAGCTCCTGGGAAGTAATAGTTAAAAGTCTTCATTCATTTCAAACATACAGCTCACTTCTTTCCTAATAGGTAATTTTTCTTCCCAGCACAGATATATTTTTATTAGCAGACTTCTCTAAGCATATATATTAATTACATGTGCAATTGTCCTTATTGTGCTATTTGAGATTTTTATTTTCTCCCATTTGTAGACAGCAGTCAATTTGCTGTTATCCAAGCACCTGTAGTACTCTGGAAGCTGGAGCAGCAGAATGGCTTGTGAAAATGATGCCAACTGTTGAATTAATATATATATATAGAGAGAGCTTTTTGAGGCAAGGTTTCTTAAGAGCTGCTCTTCCACCTTGTGCACATGGTGCCATTCCACTGATACCAATGGATTCTGGAGATCATCCACAAGGGCCAGTAAATCAGTACTTAGTTAAAAACCTACCCCAACTGCTATCATGTAGCCTGGAATTTAAAGCTATGAATATACATGTTTCTGTAGCAGAAATATGTAATTGATGGAAAAAGTCACAAATTTCAGTACATTTTGAGTGCTACCCTAGGAACAAAGGCACCAATGAAGGTTTCTGGGGTTTTTTTAACGTTTGCCATGCCTCTCTGCAGAAATTCCTATGAACAGTTTTGTTTTGTCAAGGAGTTTGCAAAGGAAAGAATGGCAACAGAGGGTTATCAGGAGGGACTTGAAGCATAGAATTAAGATTGCTCTGCTTTAAAAAGGAGCCTATGCTTGCAGGAGAGGCCAGTGTGAAATTAGGTGACCTATCAGCAATACGAAAATGAATTGGGAGGCATGTAAGCATGGAATCAGTAGATAGGTAAATGAAATAGGTTATAATGAAATGTAAATTGGTTATTATACTGCAGTTTTCCAGTCTGGCTCTTGAACAGGCCCTTACATTCTCATATTTGATTTAAGAAGATTTTTCTGGATGGCACCATTTCTAATACTGTAATCAGTGGGGAGATTCTCAGAATATACTTGCATTTAGCAACCCTGCTCCTTAGCACAGAAGGGGAAATGTGCTTGTGCTGACTTCAGTGGAAATTACATGCAGAAATGCCTTTTCATATCTAAACCAATGTTCTTGTTCCCATCTCCTGCCTACTTTTATTTAAATCATTGTTTACTCATTTCAAACAGGGTAACATAGCTTTAAATTCCCTTTACTACAGAAAAGTGATGCAGTTTAACCCCAGTAGGGAGCTCAGCCCCACTCAGCTGCTCACTCACTCTCCTCTGCTGGAATGGGGAAGAGAATCTGGGGGGTAGAAGTGAGAAAACTTGTGGGTTGAGACAGACAGTTTAATAGGTAAAGCAAAAGCTGCGCACGTAAGCAAAGAAAACAAGTAATTCATTAACTGCTTGCCATCGGCAGGCAGGTGTTCAGCCATCTCCAAGACCACAGGGCTCCATCACACATAACAGTGACTTGGGAAGACAAATACTGTATCTCTGAGTGTCCCCCCCTTCCTCCATCTTCCCCCAGCTTTTATTGCTGAGCATGTTGTCATACGGTATAGGCTATATCCCTTTGGTCAGTTGGGATCAGCTGTCCCAGCTGTGTCCCCTCCCAATTCCTGGTGCACCCCCAGCCTACTCACTGGTAGGGCAGCGTGAAAAGCAGAAAAGGCCTTGACTCTGTGCAAGAACTGCTTAGTAATAACTAAAATAGCCCCGTGTTATCAACACAGTTTTCAGCACAAATGCAAAACACAACCCCATACCAGTTACTGTGAAGAAAATTAACTCTATCCTAGCCAAAGCCAGTACAAAAACATGCTAATAGAGCTATAATATACAAGAGATGACCAAAATATAAGTATTTTCCCCATTTACAAGCTAATGCTCAAAAGAGAGGAAAATGTGAAGAAAGGGAGCTTTCTTTAGTGTTACCTGTATTCTTACTGAGGACAGTGAGACTCCAAGATATGTAAATAACTTTATAGAATAGGATTTGGCTTTGAGCAGCAAAGGCATGCTACTGTGTTTGCAAAATGTCTAGATGTGTTGGAAGGAAGTAATGGACATCACCCAGTGCCTTTTCCCTTCTGAAGGAATGTATGTGGAAATTGTGACATGGTTATGAGAATTATTTACATATGACAGGTATGGTCTATCCACTTGATGCATAAGACAGCTTAGTTAATGGTAAGGCTGACAGAAAGCCTGCAGGAAGATAATAGCAGTGCACTGAGTTCAGCCATCAACTCACACGTGCATCCTGAGGTGAAAGAGCATGGCCGGTGTTGTTTCCTCAAAAAATTATAGGTTGGTCATAGCTCTAGTCAGAGCTGTACAGCTGCACTGCTAAGCCTGGCAACAGGCAGATTAGGAAAATATGAAAGGATAAAAAGATAAAAGCTCCAGAGAGTAGCTACCCTCTGCAGCTGCTTACTAGAAGCAGGCAGAAACCAACACTGAACACCGATCCTTGGACAATCTGTGAGCTCCCAAACAGCCAAAGCATTTGGGAGATGACAAATGTGAGGGAAGAACAATAGAGATTAAGATTTTCATGTGCAGAGCCTTTTTCTTATAAAATATCTTTTGCCAGAAATAGATGTTGTCTAAAAAAAACCCTGTGTCATTGACCTCAGCTCCTGAAGGGAAGGTTTGCAAGTGCCACCTGTGGTCAAACCTCCTGGGGCTCAAGGCTGCAGCTTGAACCTGTGTCCACAGAACAGCATCTCATTCCAGGGTTTATCCAGGATGGGTGTTCACATGCAAAATGCCAAAGGGGCAGTAGCTCTATGATCTAGATGCTTCGCATCTGCAAACACATGCTAGTGGCTGCAAATGTGCTCCTAAATTATTATAGAGCTTTCAGTCTTTTTTTTTGCCTGAAGTCACATCCTCTCTTAACATCAGCATTTCTCAGCTTCAGCATTTCAAAACGTAAAAATACTTACCATTAGTTCAGCGAATGAGTGTGTTAGAAATGAGCGATGTGAGAAGGCCTCAGGTTAATCTGATTTTTATGTTCTGTACATAGGCTTGCAACCTCTGTCATTTGAGCAAAATTGGTCCTGCAGAGTCTTGGACCTGAATAGCCTTTGTGTTGACAGTGTTGTATGAGGCCTATAGATAAGACAGCAGGACCTACATCACGCTAAGTTGTCTGAGATACAAAATGCCAGCTACTCCTTTCAGTTCATGGAGAAATGAAAATGCCAAGAATTTAGATGGAGGTAATCAGATCATAGCAGATGTTGGCTTTTCAGCAGAATAGGAAGCTTATATGAAATAAAACCTGGATTTTTCTGTTATTTGCAAATAAATGCAGAGAGGAAAACTTAGAAGCTTTATTAAACAAATGAAAATATAATGTAAAGTAATATGAGATCTGAGATTCCATATATAGAGAGATATATATGATGGAAGGTTCACTATGGAATAAGGCAAATTAAAGATATCAGAAGCTGCAAATACTGTGGTTCAGTGCAGTGAACCACAGGGCAAAAATGAGCTATGTCATGACAGAACACTTTGTTTAAAAGAACTAAAAAAAAATTTCATAGAATATCAGGTTGAAAGGGACCTTAAGGATCATCTGGTCCAACCTTTCTTGGCAAAAGCACATTCTAGACACGATGGCCCAATGCCCTGTCCAGCTAAATCTTAAAAGTGTCCCATGTTGAGCAATCCACCCCTTCCCTGGGGAGATTATTCCAATGGCCAATTCTTTTTACTGAAAAGAATTTTCCTTGTATCCAGTCAGAATCTCACCAGGATTAACTTGTACCCATTACCCCTCAACTTTACCACATGACTCCCTGTAAAAAGGGAGTCTCGATCTTCTATGTAGCCACCCTTTAAATACTGGGACATGGTGATAAGGTCTCACCCAAGCCTTCTTTTCTCAAGGCCGAATAAACCATTTTCTCTCAGCTTTTCCTCATATGGCAGCTTTCCAGTACTTTGGTCATCTCTGTGGCCCTTCTCTGGACTATCTCCAACCTGTCTACATCTTTTTTGTATATCAGGGACCAAAACTGAACAAAACATTCCAGGTGTGGCCTGACAAGTGCTGAGTAGAGTGAGATAATGACTTTTTATCTCTGCTTGTGATGCCCTTGTTGATGCAACCAAGCATCCTGTTAGCTTGCTTTCCTGCTGAATACTGTTCACTCATATTAAGCTTGTTCTCTGCCAGGACCCCCAGGTCCCTTTCTACAGAACTGTTCCCCAGCCAGTTAGATATCAGCCTGTGCTGCACTCATGGATTATGTTTTCCCAGGTGCAAGACCTTATATTTGTTCTTGATGAACTTCATAGGGTTCTTGTTAACCCACTCTTCCAGCCTATCCAGGTCTTCCTACAGGGGGGCTTTCCCTTCCCCACTCAGTTTGGTATCATTGGCACACTTTATCAGGGCACACTCGATCCCAACATCCAGATCACTGATGAAGATGCTAAACAGCGTTGGGCCCAATACTGATACCTGGGGGACCCCTCTTGTGACAGGTTGCCAGTTTGAAAGGGAGCTGTTCCTCACCACCCTCTGGGTACGGCCTGTCAGCCAGTAACCCACCCACTATACAGACCGCTCGTCTAGACTATGTTGCATCAGTTTTCCTAGGAGGAGGATGTGGGGAACCATACTGAAAGCCTTGTAGACATCCAGGTAGACACTGCTCGCCCCACATCAGCCAAAAAGGTTACTTTGTCATAGAAGGTGTCCAGTCTGTGCTGGCTCTTCCCAATCATGTGCTTCATTTGAATTGTGATAGCCCCCAGGAGGATTTGTTCCATAACCTTCACAGGGACTGAAATAAGACTGATGGGTCTATAATTTCCTGGGTCCTCCTTTAAGCTCTTCTTGAAGATAGGAGTAACATTAGCCTTCTTACACTGTTCTGAGACATAACTCAATCTCCACAACTTCTCAAAGATTATGGAGAGTGGCCTCACAATGACATTATCCAGCTCTCTTAACACCCTCGGGTGGATAACATCTGGGTCCATCCATTTGTAGGGGTCAACTCCTGTAAGAGTTGACACACCATCTCTTCCTTCACTGATGACAGGTTTGTGTCTGCATCAGCCTGGATTTTTTTTCCCAAGGCCTGGGGCCCAACAGTGCCAGTAAAGACAGAGGTGAAGAAGGTGTTGAGGAATTCTGCCTTTTAGCATTGTTGGTGACTAATTCGCTTCTCCTGTTTAACAACAGGCCAAAATTTTCCTTCTGTTTCTGCTTGTTATATAACTGAAGAACCCTTTCTTGTAGTTTTTCATGTCTCTGGCCAATTTCAATTTGACCTGAGCTTTTGTTTTTCTTACTTCATCTGTACATACCCTGGCAATGCTGTTGTAGTTTTTCATGGGTATTCACTCACTTTTCCATCTCTGGTACACTTCTCTTTTGGTTTTGAGCAGACTCAGAAGTCTGCAGTTAAGCCAATTGTAAACATCCTTTAAAACACAAAGAATCCAAACTGCCAGATGGCAGGTTGCTCTCAATTTCCAAAATACGACATTTGTAAGGAATTTGTATCCAGCAGTTATATCTGTAGGGAAACAAAGGTTAAAAAGCACTTTTGAAAGGTGTTCCTGTGCTATGTTGAAGATAACACTGAAAATGATAGATCCCAGCACAGAATAAATATTTCTTGTTCTTCAATTTTTCTATTTATGAAATGTAAATACTGTCAAATGCCAGATTTGTAAAAAGCTTTCAATATGCAACTCATTAAATTGTTTGATTGCATCTAAGACAGGTCTCTTGTCAACTCTTATCCTTTATTTGTTGCTACAGTAAGCTGACAGTGCCACATTTGATTCAAAATTAATTCACTCTTAATTCTCATTGTTTCACTTCGGTATTTTTTTAAGTTGTTTACAGTGTTTGCTTGGTTTTTTATTCTGCCTCTCCCCTCCCTGACATTGATTTATTTTGCTGTTTCCCACCTCTTGTTTTTTTCCTACAAGCTCTATGTTGAAATTCAGCAGGAGAAAGTAATACAGTGTTAAGAGTATAGAAGAACTAACCAAACTCACTCCATTTAACAGTAATTACAACTGACAATGATAAGCACCATCATGGTGACATTACTGAAGGGTGACAGACATGAAATATGTTGACATTTCCAAGAAGGCAAAGAAAGAAACATGGCAATTAAATATAATAATAATAATATCCATAAAGAAGAAAAATATTAAACTAACATCTGTGAGGTGGATCATGCAGTACAAAGGATTTTTTTACTTAGGAATTTTATGTTGACCCATAAGCTCAAGGGAAACGAGTCCTCCTAAATGTCTTTTCAACAGCTTCCTTTTCATATCCTCCTCCTCTCCTACTGCATCTGAACTGGCCCTCGTTCCTTCTCTGTTCTTGTGGCTCCCATTCAGTCTTACTTCTGTGCTTCTCAGTCCTCAATATTTAGGGTAGCTGCCCTCAAGTAGCTTCTCCTGAGTGTTGGCAGAACAGGACAGGCAGACTCACTGGTGTTGCTTCCAGCAAGCAGCCTCCTGCTACAGGTGCTGCGTCCCTGACTGGGGTTGATGGCAGAAAAAGCACTCCCAGTTGTCATACACATAAACTACATGAAGGGTTGTGCAGCCAAACATTAAGTCAGATCTACTGGGCATGTCCAAGTAACAGTCTGTGGGAGGCTTACAAGTCTGCCAAACCTACATTTGTTTTCATGAGGACAGCAAAATGCATCTCTAAAATCAGAGCAATACCATGTGAAATATCAAGACTTACTTCAATTCTTGGACAAATAAGAGTTATTCACTGAAATTTTGGGCTTTTTTCCCCCTCCTTATAGACAAGGTATATGGACAAAACAATGGTATACAAATATATTGTAAGAAATTGTTTTTTTTTTTCCCCATGACATTTGTAAAAAACCTGAGTCCGACACCTACCATGGAAGATTTTAGTCAGATAAGTTAAAATATGACAAAAGTCAGAAGTGAATAAATGCAGAGCCTGGTTGTTGAAAGAGGTAGGCCCTTTGACTGTGGGTAATTCTACCAGCTCTTCTCATTATGAGAAGCCTTGTAATCAGATGTACAGTCTGTTAAACTGGAAGGCTCCAAACAGAGAGCTAATCTACAAGGACTTAAGAGTTTTACTTACTTGAGAAAGTCAAGGAGAAAATAATATAAAATTCATATTAGTAAAAGCAGACTGCACAATATAAACAAGAAAAATCATTTTTTTGAGCAGACCTGACAAATGCCAGCAGATAGTCATTTGTACAGGTTCTTGCAGTGTGGCATCTTGATTTCAGGCACTTAGCAGAAGCTGTCTGGTTATAAGCCTGTTTCTCCTCATTCCAGACATAACCCATAAAAAAGCAGAGATGACTGAATGGCTTTTTAGATTTCAGCTCAAATTTTCCTCTTGAAGTACCTTTTTCTCTCTCTGCTGTCTATACAAATGCCTAGAGAAACTGTGCATCATTTTAAGTGCTAAGTGAGTGGGGCTTGTTCACTAAACAGATCACTTGAAATTTTGAGCTGCCTAATAGCACTAATCAGATGTTGGACTTGATGATCTTAGAGATCTTTTCCAGCCGTAATGATTCTGTGATTCTTTTACCTGTTTATACACAGGGAAGTCTCAACCTGTTTTCTCCTTCATAATCCATGCCCTATTCAACTGACCAGTAAATCCACTGGTCTTCAGGTCATTTGTCCAGTTATGTTCAGTCACAGGACAGGAGAGGATTGCAGCATCCAGCTCCTGGGGCACTCAGTGGCACCCTGTTAAGTGCACATTCCTCCCCCATAACTTAGTGCTGGGACCACCTGTAAATCATGTAAAGTGCTGCACTGCTTCCTCACTCACCAAATAATAACTGAGAGATTTTTGAACAGCTGTTGTTGCATCATTGAGCAAGGGCCAAACCTCTTTCAGGGATGATACAGGTCAAAGCTCATTAGCACAAGGGAGAGGCCCACACAAAGAACCTCTGCTGACTAAGCAACTTTAATTAACAAAATCTGATGTAAATTTGCCACGGGACTACTGTGCCCAGCTGAAGGGCAACTTTGGCAGTGCTCTCACAGTTCCAGCACTTCAAGATTCATTAATCCTTTTTCTGGTGTATATTTCTGCCCCAGGGGGATTCCTTTCAAATTGACTCTGCTCTCAGAGACTTTTCCCTCAGCTTAGCCATGTTTACAGCTCTGCATGATTTCTATTTTTGTTTTTATTACCCAATGTTTGTTTTATTCTTTTGTTATGGATAGGCATATTTAAGCTATATCACTATTTTATCTTTTAAATCTCCAATAAAAACCAAAACCCTCTTGTCTTCTGGGTATCATGGCCATTCACTCTGTATTATTGTCCATTTGATGCTTAACTGAACAGATTTTAATGCTACTATTACCCTACACCTCTAAAATAAGAAAGTAATTCTTTCCTGAAAGTCTTTCTGAAACAATGATGAGGTATCACTAAAATAATTTTGGAAATTTTACAATTTATTTTAATCATAATGGCTGTATTTCTTTTATAGCCACTTCATTGGTGTTTTAATTTTTCCTAGTTCTGGGACCAATGCAAAGATTTAATTGAACAGAGTGAAATCTCAGCTAATTTCCTCAGCAGCTTTGGAAAGCAACTTGGATTAGGAGCTGCCACTTTCCATGTAATATCAATTTTGTAGTCTTTTTAACTTAGACTTCTGTCCTGATTGAAAAATTAAGTGAAAGTTCTTCATCACCAACATTCAGGTGTCAGTTATAAATGCACAACAACAACAACAAAACCAACCAACCAAAAAAAGCTTTAGCAAGGGAACAAGATCTAAAAAGGGCCACATTATTTAGAATTTTTCTCCTCCAGTGCAGAGTTCTGAAACTGAGCAGAATAGATGGGTTTTTTTCTAACACTGCACAAAGGCAGTTGGGGTTGTGTGGCCAGTGGGAAGGAGGAGAGATATCTTTGTGAGTTGTAGCAGTCCTCATGCAAATAACACTAGTTTGTTTGCAAAACCTCTCTCCTGGACTCCCTTTACTTCACAGCTCAGTAAGAAGCTGGGTAAAAGTCAATCACCCTTGAATGTAAATAAAAATGAGTGCTGGGCTAGGGATGGTTCCTTTTATCTCTGTTGGAGTTGTGCATAGAGTATTTCATCCTTTAAGGTGTGTAGCAGAATTTACTCATGGGAATAAAGAAATCACTAAAGCTGATACCCTTCAACACAGAAAGGAAAAAATGAGTGGTTCATGGATTTAATATTAAACCAAGGAAAGGGCTACTTTGATCATTGAGTTTGATCTCTTAACTTGAACTTCAAACATTACCAAATAGCTCAGGAGCTTAGTCATAAAAGTAAGGTTTCATCCATTAACAAAATAAAACAGTAGCTTTCACTGTGATCTGTATTGCCCTGAATTTCAAAAGGATTTACATCTGGGGCTTGTTTTGGATCTATCTCTAGTTAAAAGAGGTCCCTTGAATGTGACTTGCTCCTTTCTCTAGTCTATGGATAAAGTTATTTTTAATACCAAGGAAAACTGTTTCTTTTTTTTTTTTTTTTGAAAAATTACTGTAGTAGTGAATCTACAAACATCTTACAGTGTTTATAAAGTCAGCCTTCAGGATGCTTTTTGGGTACTCCAGGCTGAGGCTCTGGTTTCTTTACATTCTGTTCTTTCTTTCTTTGTAGACTTCAGCACTTCACACACCAAATATAAGTGCTACATTTTATTTGACTTTGGTCTCCTTCTTTCCCATATCCCTGCTTCTCCGTTTAGAAAATGTTTTCTTCACTTGACAAGCCAAGTACAATTCCTTCAGCTTCAAAAGGGACCAGACTGCATTTGTCTGCTGAGGCAAAAAATGTATTTAACAGAGCATAGCTGGAACCCAGATGACTAAAATCAGCCACCCAGACAATTGCTCCACTTGATCGATGATTCTCCACTCTTACGGCCTCTCTTGTTTGAATCCCTGAAGATAGTGCAATTACATTCTTTAAGAATTTCAGGATTTTAGCCCATATTTATTTGGTTTTAAACTAAATGTCTTTGTAAATATGTACTAAATGCTAGCTAGTTATCTCTTTCAAACCATTTTCCCCACTAATGTTCCTTTTATTTCAGGACTGATTTCACCTTATTTTCTATATCCACTGAATATATGGCAAGGTATAGATTGCAGTACTGTAACCACAGTCCTAAACAAGAAAGAAAATTCATTTTTTCACATTGTGTTCATCTCTAACAGATACAATCTGATCTTTATCCTGATTTGTGCATATAGTCTTTCTGCATACCTTTTAGTTGATCTGGTTTCTGTTAGTCACTACTCTTCAGGGCACTTAGGGTAAGATGTAGGTGTACATATGGATGGACCTTAGTTTGTAGAGTTTATGCAGCTACTAACACTTTACCTCTGCATACCTCCTTTTATAAAATCTTCCTAAAAAACAAGCCTCACTAATGCAGATTGAACTTGCATGGCGTAAATCCCAGTCACCCCTTCTACCTGTCAGTCCTATAGGTGTACAGTATGTAGAAATGTCTGTTGCATGAGAAATCCCAGCCATGCACCTCTCCATTTAGCACCCACACCCAACAAAAGCACATTTCCAATATGAATTATGTGTTATGATGTCAGAAATCTCCAGCCATCCAATAAAAATTGAGACCTCAAATTTTAGTATATGCCTTACAAAAGATTTTCAGGATCTGACCCTAGATCACTGTAATCTAGGTTTAATTCATTTGTCATAGTATTATGCACATTATGACAGAGGCTGGCTTTCAGCGATGATGTGCCAGACTCTACTTTTCTTTCTGAAATTAGAGATTATGCCTAACTGTAGAACTTCAGCAAGAGCCAAGACACATTGCATCTCAACAAGACAAGGTGCTGATGATCAGCTGGTTGTTGGTACCTTGTCTATGTGGCAGCAGCAGCTCACAGCTCCAGATGAATCAGGAACTTGGAGGGAGACAGGAATTGGGTATTGGTGCCCCACCAACTACTGTAGCTTCAAGCCCCGTGGCATCCACAATCTGACAGAGATAAATGATGGCTCAGTATTTTTATACTGTATTTTTTACAGCAGTATGCCGAGCAATGTTGTCAGAAAACCTTATTCATTTTGTATTACGGAAAGAATACTCAACTGTGTTTATGTTTTCTTCTGCATGATTTCACATGTGTGTGAGAATAACGGCACTAGCAAACAAGATAACTGTGATTAATTTTACTAGTTCTTTGCTGGAATGAACAAGCTGCAGAATTCCACGTTTGCATAAAAGTCAGCCTAAGGTTTGTTAAGATATAAAAAATAAAGCAAAGGATTACATGCTAATTCCACTTGTAACAGAAAACCTATGGCAGGCATCAACTGTAAAAGCTTTAAACTTGATGTGAGGCTAAGTATTATCCTTACCAAAACTGCTAGCCAGCATGTTTCTCTTGGTCTTTTTTGATTTTTGAGATGTTTAAAGCATATTTTTAAAGCACTGAAATGGCTTTCACTCGTATTCTGTTTGCCAGCCATGGGAAGACAAAATATCAATATACTTGAGGCAAATAAAATCATACCTACTGCATTGTCTTCTGTCTCCTTCTACTCCTCAGTCTTCTAGAAATCTTGAGCCACTCCCAGTTGCACTGGGATCTCAATTCAAGCATTTTGTCAAATGTACACTCCGTGATGCTCAGCCTTTGTATGACAGCCCAATTCTAGGGCAATGCTGACTTAGCTCTTTTTTTCATCTTACCTTCCCATATGTCCTGCCCTCTTGGTTGTTCTCAACTTAGAGAAAGAGCAGTCACCTTCAGTAGAAGTAAACATAGTCAAGAACACAGGAGGGAAGAGGTAGAATTTCCTTGCAGAGTAGAAGCTTATCCTAAAAGTCCTAATTGAATTTTTAAATTACTTAAAGCATTTTTAGATAATTTAATTAAGAAACAGAGTTGGGCAAAAAGGATGCATGTCTTTGTCTTATTAATTTCTGAAGATTTTAGCCAAGTTAAACAAATTGTAGTAGAAACTTAGTCCTCTAATTTAGGTTACTAATGTATCTGCTTTGCTGCAATTGTAAATGCCTGACTCAGGAAACTGAGATAATCCACTTAAAATACAATATACAATCAACAGTGAGACAGATTTGCCAGTAAAGACCTGCAGAGGAAGTTGATCGTGTGGTCTGGTTTTGGCATCTTCCTGCACTGAATCTGTAACCTCTGGGAGTTTTGAATGCTTTCATGTGTAAAGCTACAGGAAAGGTTACGACCTTCTGTTTATTCATGGCCTCTTTTAAGGACAGACACATAACAAATTAAAGGTAGTCATAACGGTACATGATTCATATGTTAAAGCTATGAATGTAAGGGTCGGGAAAGCAAAAAGAGGAAGGTTGTGTTTTGGACATGCAGTTCCATGGCAAAAAGCCGTTTTGGTCTGTCTCTGCATGTTCTATTAGATCACCAGTGTGTAAGAACAAAACTAATCTGGCTACAGGATGTGGAAGCCTTCTTCAACCTCACTAGCAGGCCTAAAAATAGGCAGCCCTTTGCCTTTCCTCTCCCTAATGACTCATCGGGGTGCTTCTGGAAGAAGGTAGATAATCCATGCAGAACAACTCTCCAACAGTTACTGCAGCAAGAATGGAGCACAGGACCCAGATCTTTCTGTTTCCAGTTTACCCAGAGGACATCTGGTGCCAGTATGCCTGAACTGCAGCAGAGGTATAAGTGATATATGTGCTTAGCTTTACAAAATGGAGATAGTATGAGCCAGAGAGAGTTGCTATTAGGCACTTAGAATGTGGCCACCTTGTTTTGTAGAATAGGAAAGCTTTGTAGTGCAAATATGGAACATTGTACCTGAGGCCTCAGGGTGAGAGCATGATTTGGAGCACACCAAATATACTAGTAGAGTGGTAACCTTTAAGACAAGCTGATCAGGCAGTCCTGAAAACTATATGTACATAACTGTGGCCTAGGAATAAGATTGGGGTTCTGGCACCAAAATTTGGGCATAGGTACACTGAATCTCATGGTAGATTTCTAATACTTTTGAATTTTTTGTTTCATTATTCTTCTGCACTTTCAGCTGCACAGTCCTAGCATCCAGGTTTCCTGTTGGTCTGTTTAGGGTTTGAATGCTGTAATTCTGGGCTGTTAGGGGGCTAATTTTATTTTGAGGGATTCCCTACGTTGTGATCAGTCAAGACTTTTAGAGAGGAAAATGCTACAGACTGAGATAAGAGTAAACTAATACAGTTGTTATAATGGCCAGTGATGATAACTCCTGAAAAAGAGGACAATATAGGAGGAAATTCATTAATGTAATTGAAAGGATAAAAAAATTAAGTCAATTAAATGATGAAGAAACTTTGCATATACTGTTGTCTTTCATTCCTTTCCCCATGCCAACAATTTTTTTCCAAAACACCTAATCCTCTCCTTCTTAATCTTCCTCAAGGCTCCCTTTGACACTTCAAGAGGACAGTTGTTTACAGTCACACAGTGAGTCTATAGTAGAGCTTGGACAATAATCTGGCATCCTACAGCCTAAAATACAGTGAAAAGCAATTAGATCATGCTATTTCTTGGTGCTGCTAGAACTGTTTTAAAATATATCTTCTCAGTAACAGAGATGTATAAAATATTGAACACTGAATCTTTTGCTAAAAGGAGATACTTTTTTTAGACATTTTTCTGGGAAAAGTTTCCTTTTTTGGATGGCTGCACTTGATAATAGCAGCCCAGGATATTTGAGAAACATTTTCAATAATTAAACATTAAATTAGAGGACTTTATATAGTAGGAACTTGGGTCTTCACTTAAATAAATGTTTTTAATAAAAGATAACATATTTCTCAGAAACCTTTTCCACATTACAGAGAAATTGAGTATTAGCTTTGAATTTGATTTGCACAATTAAAAATTGTAAAAAAAAAAGGTCTTCCTTTGGATCTGAAGGGGAAATATAAACATGACTGTATGCAATGAGAAATATGTGCCATTTCAGTGGCTAGGAAACTGTAAGTGTTGAAGCAATAGGGAATTGTTTAGTAAGTTTCCAAATTCCCTTCACTGCTAAAGCTTGCTCAGAATAAGACTATAATTTTCCATCATTAAATTAGATTGAATATGTATTTTCTCTTACCTCTGGTAATGCAGGTACTTAATGCATTTTTGAAAAAAAGGGGATAGTTTGATACATACAATTATTTATAAAGTGGTGAATACTGGGTGATTTTATTCTTTTTTAACAATAAAACCTGCTAAGACTGCATTTTCTGTCCAACTGGTGTGTACAATGTAATTAAAAAGCTTAGTATTTTGGCAGCATGGTAGACAAGGGATAACTGGGTCTACATCCGTAAGTGTAACAAATACACATTATGACAGATACATAGCCCTTATCAAGGCAAGGTCATTTTTATGGGAATGACTTTTCTTGACCTTCAACAAAAGGCCAACACATATTTAGTGCCTTTTTAAGAAATAATTTAGAAAAGAGCAATTTAGCCAGCTCAGTAGGTGATATTCACAAAGAAAAGCATAGTTTATAAGAGTTAGTCATTTGGATGTGAGAAATAGCTCACGACCCCTTCTCTCTCAGTTTCACATTTGAATTAAAAAAGGCGGAAGTTCAGGGCAGAGAGATGTATATTCAAAGGGGAGTATTTGCACAATAACTGGTTTTAATATAAAACTTTTTAATAAGAGCATTGCATCTTTAGAAAATTGGACTGTTGTTTCCAGGCTTATAGTTTTACAAGATATGTCTGACTTTTGTATTAGCTGTCTACACAAAATGAATTTGGAAGAAATAATAAACCCATGAAATCACTACTGGTAAGTCCTTTTTTTTTCCAGAGTAACACATTATTTCAGTGCTAGGCAGTGAAGGTAGACTTTGTCTCTGATACTGTTTTTATTATGGATTTGGATTACAGATTTATTTTCAGTGACCTATCAAAATTAACAGGCTCCTTACTGTTCACAGTTTATCAGGATGCCCCAGAGCTACTTCAGCAATGAAGAAAGCAAAACTGTCTGGAGAACAAATGTTAACAATAAAGCAGCGGGCCAGTAATGGTAAATTTTTAATCATTACCTTTTTAAATATTACTTCTTTGTAAACTAAAGTTATCATTTCTCTGTTGGCTTCTTTTACTACATGTGTAAATCTTCCTTGTATAAATACTGAATTCACTGTCAGCTGAAGTGAAACTGGGGTTTATGCTGTGGAAATCTGAGCCAGCAGTGAAGTGGTCAGACTGGTCTGAGTTATGTGTACGTAGCTCTAAAACACTAAAATATTTCAAACTATTTTCTGACTCACATCTTGTTCATCAAAGGTGGATAGTTGGTCTTAAATTGGTGCAGGATTCGGAAGAGAAAAAGGTTGATTTCCAGAGTGTTGAGTCCTCATCAGCTCCCTTGAATTCATTTGGAGCTGTGGCTCTGTAACCTCTGGCAAGTATAGATGACCTTATGTCATTTAATTTACAATAATCTGCAGTCCTTCCTGGGAAGGAAGATAAAAGTATCTTGGATGAAAGTCAGGATAGTACTCTGATAATTGAAGGGCAATAAAAGCAAAATATAGGTGCTTCAGTTCAAGTTAAGTAAAGCACAAAACACTTGACTGGGAGGTCCCCAAGTCCTGAGTTTGCTTGGAAAACTTTTTGTAGACACTTAATATGTGACTGTGCAAGCTTTCTTAACTGTTGGTGTTTGCTGCGTTTGAGAGCCACAAAGCTTTTCAACCCAATGCAGGATGCATTTCAACCCACATTGCCAGCACAGCTGGAGAAAGCATTGACTGTCTTTGTTCAATAGCTAGTAACCAGAGAGTAGAAGATCTGGATGTAGTTTTCTCTACAACCTGGGTCGTACTGAAAACTGTATCTGCCATGCCCAGGAAAAATGCCTTAAGGAGTGATATATGGATATTTGGTGTACTTAGGGGAACACAATGTCATCCTCTATTAGAGTTAGGCACTGTGGGAAAAGGTATGTAAGATTCACACTAGAGTAAGAAAAAGTGAGTGGGAACAGCAGTTTCTCTAGCTTTAGGAGTTCAGACTTTGACTTGAGTGAAAACAGGTCTATCTCTTCCCAGGACTACTTTATGCTTTGTTATATTAATTAAAAGGATAAATAAATAAAAGCTTTACAGTTTATTCCTGTCTGAATCTTTAAAAATGCAGGCACCTTTAAAATTCTCTTCTCTAAATGTTTATGACATAAAAACTCAGAAGTCGCTTCCATTTTGCAAATTATTCTGTGACATTATTTCATAGCATCCTTCTGAACCATTAAAATATTAAAAGCAACAGCAGAATCACAATATATCCCATAACCTCAAGAAAATTTTGATATATTGGGAGAAAAAGTCTTCTGAATTACTTACAAATTATTTTGACGACACTATAATATGAAAGATTAGCATGTTAAGATTTTTTCTTTTCCTTCAGAAGATCTCGAAGTTGACATGGTCTTTCAAATAAGTTACATATGACAGTGGAGCAGAATTTGTTGCTGCAGGTGCATTTCTTAATATACAAAGTTAGTACATATAAAGAAAAAGGTGTGTCTTATTGATCCTCTAGTCATTTTCAACACTCTCACTGGAAAATTACTGCAATTTTGAAATGAAATGTGGAAAATACATTGTTTTAACGTAAAAAAAAAGTTTGAAGAATACTTCCCTTTTCTTTTTTAATTTAATACTTTTACTTGCAATAAATTTTTCAAATATGCAAATAATTAATTACCTGAACTCTGATTTAAAGCTTAATTATATTAAAAACCCTTTTATTTTTATATCACACAGGTATAGAAAATGATGAAGAAATTAAACAGTTAGATGAAGAAATCAAAGAACTAAATGAATCCAACTCCCAGATGGAAGCTGATATGATTAAACTCAGAACTCAGGTAACAGTTTTATGAAGCCCTTAATTCAGCTGCTATTTCTACATGACTGATTAAAAGCAATATAGGAAATATATTGTTCCATTTGATCTTTCTTACATATTAAGATTTCTACCTGTGAATTGCCATTTATAAATTCATAAAACAATATCCATTATGAAATTTCTTTATCACTTACCAGCACTAAAAAAATGCCCACAACTCTCCCCCTCAACCCCCTCCCATAAAACACAAACAAAAACCAACCAAAAAAAAAAAAAAAAAAAAGGCTTAACAAAATAGATTCTTTAGAATAATGGTAAAAGCAAGACCTGTCATGCTCAGTTTTTTATTTCCTCTTGATAAGGCTAAGCCTTTCTAATAGAGGCTAAAATATTGTGTGACATTATGGTCATAAACATAAATTCCAGGGAG
>JAAGNO010031057.1:0-10936 GCA_033439905.1 Ceryle rudis
CATCAACATCCTGAATTTCACAGTAATTAAGAGTCCATGAAAAAATAGAATGTTTGAATATAAAGGACCATGACTTTTTCTGTGAAAATGGAGGTATAAATATTTATTTATTGTCTCTGAGGCCTTAAAAACATGCCCTGAAAACTTTAACACCAAGAGCTAATTTAATGAGGGACTAGAATGTGACTTTGTCATGCCTCCTCCCCTGGCCAATTTCTCTCCTTTACAAACTGTTTTTACTTGCCTTTCCCTCTCCTGAGCCCACAGAACACACTTTTGGGAATCTGAGGCTCTATGATGTCATTTTGGAGCACCTTTGTTCAGCCAGGAGGAAGGAACTAGATGCACACAGCAATGACTTGTGTAGAATATAACAAACGTGAATTTGAGCAAAATATCTCCAAGCCCTCATCTGTCATCTCCACATTTCTCAGCAGGAGGTTTCTATGGGACATGGCAATGGGTAAGGCTCTATAAAGGATTTAACAGCAGTGCTTTCTTGACCTTTGTATAATTTTAAATATGTATGTTTGGCTTCTTCTGATCTCCACAATAACAGCCTGCAAAAGAAAATAGTCACTTGGGGTAAAATGTTTATTTATTGAGGCATGTTATAGTTTCAGTATCCATAAGCTTTAAACAATGTGTATCTTCATTGGAAGTGTTCTGTAGAATTAGAAAGTCTCTATTATAGCTTTCTATTAAAGTGGTTGATGATGCATCTCGTACTGAAAAAAAAAAAATAGATAATAAATAAAAATGAAATAATCTGTTAGATGTGATAATCACTTGTATAACTTCCTCTGACTTGTTTTTGATTGTTATGAATGTATACTGAACTACCCTTTGGACATGATAATGCTCTTATATCAATTTCATGACTTTTTCAGACATAGTGATATCTTCTACTGGAAGAGGCAAGACTGTAATCAGGTTTTCCATCTTTTTGTGCAGTACAATTGTCATAAAGGATTTGTTTATAGCTCATAATTTTCTTCCTTGGTCAATATGCAGTGTGATTGGTACCTTTACACTCTGTTCTGCTTGGTTGATCTCTACTGATTATTATACATTTACATGACAAAAGCATCATTTTGTATTAAAATGTGTAATAAGATTAGGCAAAATGAATGGAAGACTGCATAGCTACAGTTGATGTTTTTTGGAAGCTGAATTTAAAATGATTGCTGGACTTTTAAGACCCTTTTAAGTGAAATAATAGATGTTAAAGCTACTTCTGAAATAATGGAGAAAATATTTCAAATACTGGTAAGCAGAATAGATTTTAATAATCAGCTATGATACCAGGAAAGTGATAACAATTCTGAAGGCTCACAAGATAAATCACACACTACTAACAAATAGGTAAAACTGATTAGAAAGAAATAACAGAAGTATGTGATATGGATTTAAATTTCTCTGACTGCTATGGAAAACATGCTATACTTTATAACTGTAAACATTTCTAATATAGAGATGGATTGAGTCCACTGATCTGTATGTAGGAGATTAATTCTTCTCGACCTGCAACTGTACCAAGATACATAATTTAGAGGAGAGATTTAACAGACTTACTCAATTTTTAAAAATAGGATAACTACTTAATACAAAAAGTATTTGTAAAGTAGATACAAATAAAGTAGATCCCTGTTCCTCAGTAGTACTGTGAGGCAGTCAGATATTAAGATGAATTATAAAATAAAATTAAGAGATCAATTCAAAATCATGCATGTTGACATTGTTCATCTGGATCTGTGAATGTTATTGCCTTCCCCATTTTCATTTTTAGTAATCTCAATTTAGGTTCAAATTTTATTCTAATCCTACTGTATTTACAACAGACCAAGGCACTTAAGAAGGGACAAAAGATGCATGTGAGAGAGCAGGATACATAGTGCCACCTCTCCTACACTGAGTCCTGAAATTCTACCTTAGGCCCAGGCCACAGAGGAGAGAAGGCCTAAGCCCAGAGCCAGTCTGTCAAAAACTGTCCTCCTGGCATGAGGAATCTCTGTCCCAAAAAGAAAGACTGATGGGAAATTCTGAAATGTTTCCATCTCCAGAGATTCCCAAAGAGAATCCAGAGATCCAGAGATCAAAATAAGCTGTGGCTTTCCCACAGTGGTGTCACTGAGCTTTCTCAGAGTTTTTTCTTTCACAGAAAATCCTCCAAAAAATGGACACAACATTGACGTATTTCCGTAATGTATTGCACTGAACTTCTGTGCTTATCCATTTTTTCTATCTTGCATGAGTATTTCTGGAAGAAGTGTGCTGAGACTGTTTGTTTCACTGTGGGGCTTTTCTCCTGGATTTTGGAGATGGAGTTTTCAAATACCAGACAACATCACAATTAAGAGTTGATTCATTGACTTTAGGCTATCATGATGTGAACCCAAGACCTACCTGAATAATTCACAAAGTCTGGTCACTTCTCTGCTAGAAACCAATTCTTTGTCAATCTACTCTTTTTAACTGTTGCTGTAATTGACTATTACCTTTAACATTTATTTAGTGAAAATGTTTTTAAAACTCCTTATCTTGTCACAGTATGGCTACTCATGTTTTAGAAGATATTTCCGAGTGCTCCTATTTATTATCTTCCCCTTTGAGTCCAGATTATTTATAAGCAAAACCACATTGCTTTACCTTCTTTGCCCACATTGGTGAGAAATGTAAACTCTTGGCGTATTCTGTCTGCTAAAATACAGAGGCCTTAGAGTAATTTTCTCCAATACATTAAATTTAAAATAAACTCATCCCTCTGAACAGTTTTTAGTATGCAAGTGCTATTTACTGCAAACTAAATGCGCAAGAACTATTGAATTAATTTGCACTGTCTCTTTCTGTGCACTTTTCCTGTTTCTCATTATTTTTTTGAAAATATTTTTAAACAAAACACTCTGGGATTTTTTTGCCTTCAGCTGTCTTGAAAGTCAAGACTGTACATTTATTTCTGCTGACACTTTCTACATTATCCTACTCAGATAGTGCCCTGAACATCAGATAAATCTTATTTTGGTAGGGGATTTGAGATTTTTAGAAAACATTCTTGGTCCAGGGAGGGCTTTAAATAAAACAATTAGAGAAATGGAGAGAAAGAGTTGCTAAACAGAAGAGTTTTTACTAAAAGTCCTATTCTTCCTCCTTTCTCTAAGGGATGGTTCACAGATAAAACAAGTGAATCAAAGAGCAAATGGTTTGCTGGCTTGCTTTTCATCCTCATGCAGGTGGACAGGTCTGCAGGCATTTTGAAGCAAGCCCGGAGGACCATATTCAAACACTCACTCCACTTGTACACATCTTAGCATCCCTGAGAGAAGTGCTGGGGTATTTTTGCATAAAGTGTCTGCCAGCTCTCATAACTAGATACAGCTTACCAATTTCAGCCCTGAAGACACAGTAATGTTGTCTCTGTGACTTCTGCTTTTAACAAATCCCTTGCAAAATATATTATTCTGGATTTAAAGCCAGCAAGACAGTCTTTTCCCTGTTTCATCTTAATCCTAGATGTTGAGCAACCCCTGAAAGGTGACACCACAAACTGTTTAACAGTTCAGAGAAGAAAACTCACCAGTCAGAAAAGCTGGTCACAGGGAACAGTGCAAGTGCCTTTTCCCAATGCAAAAACTGTCACCTTTGTATGGCAGTGATGAAGATCTGCCAGTGTAATGACCTAGGCCACAGGCTATCAGCTGGCAGGGCTTGTCTTGCGCTGCTTCATTCCTAGTTTTAAAAAGCTTTCCTTTTAGACTGAAATATTCATGAGTTATGCCCTGATTCTGCACCCACTGAAATTCAGGACAGCTTTATAATGGAGTTAATGCAAGTAGAATGAGGTTCTGAATCTTATAAATTGTAAATTCTGGTAGGTAGATGGATAGTTTTATGGTGTATGAGTTAGCCATCCAAATACACGTTAGTTCCTCAAAACCGTTTTAATCCATTAAGCCATGTTTAGTTACAAAGTTAATATATTGAGGTTTGCCTCACCTGAATTCTCAATTCACCCTATAATCATCAGCAGTGGAAGAAAACACGGATAGAAGATTGTGTTTGGCAAGATGCATTAACCTCCTTGAAAATTTAATTTGAACTGTTTAATGCTTATGTACATAACCTCCCTCTGTTCCTTATGGGCTATACAGCTTTCTCATTATTCAAAGCTTTGTCTGAACTGCCTTCACATGAATAGCTGGAGGGAAAACTTGTAATGATTCTCATCTTAGAATAATCCTACCCTTTAAAGTGAATCAAAACAGTTACATCACTCCTCTATATCTTGAGTTAATGAAATAAAAAAATACACTCAAGAATTCTCCAGCAATAGTCTCTGTGGCACAACTTCAGCCCAGCAGCTGGACACCTCCATAGGATTCAGGATTTTAAACATTTACCAAAATAACATCACACACTAGTCCTTGATAAAAGTGTAATTCAGCAGGTACTCTGATAGGTGTGCTCAAAGCTTTTTTATAAATCAGTGAGCAGTGATGGTCAGACTCCTCAGATCAAACGATGGGAACTGCCCCTTGTGTTATGCCCTTTCATGATTCCCCACAGTCTTCCACATCTCCTTGTAAGTCCTCTAGTTTGTCCAGCTCTTTCACATCAGAACCCCATTTATACAAGTTTAAGAACTGAATCCTGCAAGATTTACATAACTTGAAAGAAGCTGTCTGGTCTGAATGGTCTTAAGATCCATGCACTTCTGCTGACAAATAAGAAGTACTGCTCAACATGGTAAAAGACAGCATCTTCCAATCTACATGACAAACTGGGGGGGTGGGGGGTGGGAATCAGCTATTTCATTAGAGACCCAAGGCTGGATTCAGAGGAAAAGCAGTGCATTTCTTTCACAGGCCAGTGAGAAATCTCTCCAGTGGGAACAAACACCCTCCTTTCTCCAATAGGAAGAAGCTGCCAGTATGGCTGTATGATAGCCACACTTGTTTAGATGGTCGCATCCAGAGGGTAGTGGTCAACAGATCAATGTCCAGATGGAGACTGATGACAAGTGGAGTTCTTCAGGCATCTGTGTTGGGACTAGTGCTGTTTAATGTCTTTATCAATGAAGTGATGAACAGTGGGATTGAGTGCACCCTCAGCAAGTGTGCAGATGACACCAAGCTGTGTGGTGTGGCTGACATGCCTGAGGGACAGGATGCCATCCAGAGGAACAAGCTCAAGAAGTGGGTCCATGTGAACCTCAGGAGAGACAACAAGGCCAAGTGCAAGGTCCTGCACCTAGGTCGGGGCAAACCCTGGTATCAGTACAGTCTGGGAGATGAAGGGATTGAGAGCCGCCCTGTGGAGAAGGACTTGCTGCTACTGGTGGATGAAAAGCTGGACATTAGCCAGAAATGTGTGTTCACAGGCCAGAAATGAAATCATACCCTGGGTTATATCAAAAGAAGTATGTCCAGCAGGTCATGGGAAGCGATTCTGTCCCTCTACTCTGTTGACAACCAGCCTTGAGTTCTGCGTCCAGCTGTGGAGTCCTCAGCACAAGACAGACACGGACCTGTTGGAGCAGGTCCAGAGAGGGGCCACAAAATTGATCAGAGGGCTCTCCTATGCAGAAAGGCTGAGAGAGTTTGAGTTGTTCAGCCTGGAGAAGACTTCAGGGAGATGTCAGTACTTAAAGGGGGGGGGTTAAGAAAAATGGGGACAGACTTTTTAGTAGGACTTGTTGTGACAGGATGACGGATCATGGTTTTAAAAACAGGAAGAATTTTTTTATGATGAGGGTGGTGAAATAATGGTAGAGGTCACCCAGAGAGGTGGTAAATGTTCCATCTCTGGAAACATTCCAGGTCTGTTTGGATGTGGCTCTAAGCAACCTGATCTCATTGAAGATATCATTATTGAAGAAGGGTTGGACTAGATGATCTTTAAAGGTCGCTTTCAACCTAAACTATTCTATAATTCTATGAAAAAGTATATGAGATGTGAGAGTGAGACAGATGGGTTGGTGCAGGGAAGGTGATTGACTGACTCCCATTGAAGAGATGTAGTAAATTACCTTTAAAAAAAAATTAGTATAGCAGAATATAATAGAAATATTAAGGAAGGACCTCTGAAGGTCACCTAGGCCAAGAGCTGCTAAAGCATTACCACAAATACTGGATGAGGCCAGTCATTACAGACTTAGAAAATTTCATTGCTGAGGGATTTCTGCATTTCTCAGGAAAACAAGAAAAACTTGGCTCTAAAGAAATTAATTGATAATTTTGCCTGTCAAAGCATCAATTTTAATAGTAGAAAAATGGTATCAAAGTACAACCTGGATGAGAAACAAATTTCCATCTCCTTAAAAAAGAGAAGCGTTATAAAAGAAGGTTTATAAATTCTTCAAACACCACCAAAATAAAAAAGAGGGGTTGGGGTGCTGATCTTGCTTGAATAAATCAATAATACACTATGGCAAGGTAATTTTATCCCCACAAAATAACAGGAAAGAGTTATTAGGTTACTGCTGAATACTTGCTCATTCTTGTTGACTTGTTTCAGCATTGTTTTATCTTACTAAAAGGAAGCTAGCTGGTGAAAAAAGTGGCTGGTAAAAAAGAATGAGAGAATATATGAAAGTTACAGTAACTCATCTGTGGTTAGTATTCCAGTTTCACAAATCCTTTGGAATCAGGCTCTGAGGGTTTATAAATTGGATTTTCCCAGTTCACCCCTTACTGCTGCAAAGCAACTGTCAGTGATGGGTTGAGCCAGGATAAAAAGATTAAGAGAACTAACATTGGCTCCAGATTTTCCAAAGCTAGCTGCTTAAAATAACACACCTAAGGGGAAGTGTTCTTCAGTGGTACGTCTAGGTATACTGGTTTCCCAGGACAACAGGACATGTTGGACTCAGTCTCAGGAAACTGGTGAATTGCAGGCAAACTCAGAGAACGCGGATTTCATTTATTTATTAACATTTGTTATCAGGATGCATGGTTTATAAGGATGTTCAGAAATAGTTGCCCAAATTTGTCTGATAGGTTGCTGGTCTCATGCACCTGCGAAGGATCATCAGAGTATTTGCCTTTGCCTAGCCAAGGTAGGGTTGCCCTTCAAAGTCAGTCCAGGAGCTGGTCCACAGGGCTGCAGTAGACAACCTAGTCATAGTGGGGAACTGGGAATGTATACTCAAAAGGGGACAGAGGAAGCCAAACACTGAGAAGAAACTGTGTAAATTTGGCAGCACAGGACCCTGCTGCACTGAAATGAAGGTTGCAATGGGAATTACAGACAAAGCCCACAGTGGGGTCTTCTACACAGCAAACTATTTTGACTCAAACCAAAAGATTCTCAAAACTGAGTTTTGTTTCAACATTTTATAACAGAAAGTTGAAACTGTTGACAGCACAGGAATTTTCCATGCTGGAGGCTGACAGGGGAAAAAAAAAAAAAGAAAAAAATTAAAACCTGAACTTTCTGTCACAAAAGCACGTGGACAGAGAAAGTTCCAAACATTCTATGTATTTCAAAGGCAATTAATTTGTTCCCAAAACTCTTTCAGTTATTGAAATACCAAACACTCAAACACTGTCATTTGAGGGTGCCAAGAAACTTCAGGGAATGTTATTTTAGCCTGAAAGTAGGTAAAACACACCATTAAAGAAAGCAGTTTTATTCCTGTGGGTTCTTGTATATTTTCCAGCTAGACCCCTTCCTTTCTCTGTTTTGGTTTTCAAACTTTAAAGACAATTCCCGTGCTGTCTACCACCTGCTGTGGTGCAATCTCTTAATTTGCATGAATAAATCCTGACGGTCTAGAGTCCATAACTGTTTATGAGGTTTATGAGGTTTTTAGTTCAAACAGCTCAGTTGATTGTAATAGTGTCTGCTGATTGCAAATATCAGAGGACTGCCATGGGAAAGTAAAGCAAGCCTGTTACAGTGAGGAGTACAGCTAAAACACTAAGCCTTGCAGTGTTCTGACACTTAAATAACAACAGGAGAAAGGAGAAAAAAAGGCACTACTGAAATAGTTTTCCACCTTCCATGTTCAGCTGAGACAACTGACCTGGCCACCTCCACTGGTCAAGTCTCAAGGGCATGGGCAGACCTTCTGCAAACTACTGAATGTTGCATACTATGAGTGGTTATTGGCATGTTCAAATGGCTGGCTTACATTTCTGAGTAGCTGTTTGAATAGCCAAAATATAAATAGCCTGTTCTATCAAAGTAGTTGTGTATGCTACACTTACAATGTACACAAAGCTTTGAAATTGTAGGGCAAGGAGCAGCAAGGGCTGCTGCTCCTCAAGTGCAGTCAAGCCAGGAACCAAGGGCAACCCCATAACAGTGCATACCTTCATCCATGGGGCACAGTCCCACAGGGGCTGTGCACATCATGCAGAGCTGGGTGTTAGTGAGTGTTCCTCAACAGTCCCAGACAAAGTAGGGAGCTCAGTCAGGAACAAAAGGAGATGATGCCACAGATAGGACTGAAGGCAAGGTTACAATATGGGTTCATTGTCTATCGTGCCAACAGAGCCAAAGTCAGGACTGGACGTAAACCACAATATATGCCTGGAGTCCATCCAGGAAACACAGTACTCACAAGCATGTCCCAGACTCATGCAGGAGACAGGGACATCCCTAACACAATTCAGGCACAGACTGGGTTCCTAGGCCTGAGCTGAAATGGGACTCCCACGCCCAGGGGCATGGAGCTTGGGTGGAGGTTAAGGTGAGGCTTCTCACAGCTATTAGCACATA
Source organism: Ceryle rudis (assembly GCA_033439905.1). NCBI lineage: Eukaryota > Metazoa > Chordata > Aves > Coraciiformes > Cerylidae > Ceryle > Ceryle rudis. The sequence goes on from JAAGNO010031057.1 coordinate 8,722, forward strand.
TTGGAGCCCTTGGGTCCCAGGCACTGGAGCTTGATCTATCTTTTCACTTATATGGAGCTTCAAAAGGCCATTAGGTTTTGTCCTGTAGATCTCTAAGCAAATGGATTGAGAACCCTAATACTGGACTAAAAAAGTACTCTAGGTTCCTCTAATCTTCTCCAAACTTACTCAGACATATTAAATGGATAGCTTTATTATGACATATGCAGACTACTGTGGGCTTGTCAAATCTCCTGCATTTGATTTCACGTTGATTACTCAGTCCCCTGCTGGGACACCTGCATCTCTCAGACCTTTAACATAGTGCAGTAACCTCTATCTAGGATCTTGCAAGCCATCTCAAATTCTTTGGCTCACTGATGACCTACCAGGGGCTACACCTGATGCACAGGGCCAGAACAAGACAGGGTCTAATGTATGGTGCTTCCACTGGGGAGGGAAAGAGGGTGGCACACAGCAGAGCCTTGGGTGCAGAGAAGGCACTCATAGGCGATACAACCCCCGCCCGCAGTCACACACTGTCACTCCCCCTCCAAATAGCAGGACCAAGGCAATTTTTCAAGGCTTGAAGATAGTCGGCATGAGTGTTAGTTTTCTTGTACATGTCTTCCATTCCTTTTGCACTGACTGTTCCACTTTCAGTAAGACACTGAAAGCACTGAAGCACTTCTAGCAGCAAAAATTATCTTACCTTCTCAGTCATGGGCAGCGTTAGGCTCTGGCAGACACTTGTGCATCACCACAGTCTGTATTTTATCAGTTGTACTTATGCTATTTGCAGCTTCCTAGTTTCATCCAGCATATTGCAGATTCCTTCAAATTAGAGAAGGGAGAGACAGAATTGCTGACAGTTTTGTTCACTGCTCTTAACAACAATTTGCAGAGATTATAAGCCTGTCAGGAAGATATCATTGGAGATTTAAGGTATTGCTTTCTGGGTCATTCTGAAATGACAGTTATTGTGGAGATAGCTTTCCATCAAACCCTTTCACCCAGAAATGTTTCTTATATACAGTAAAAGTATTCTGTGTTTACAAAAAAAAAAAAAAAAAAAAAGGAGAGAGAGAAAACAGTATATATTATGAAACATGTTTGTGAAGAAATATATATTTCATACAATTCTACTAATACACATATTTATTTTGGAGCTACAACTTTTTTTTTTTTTGTGACTCTCCTCCCACTGTGGGTGCTATAAAAAAGAATCAGCCATCAGACTGGGAAAGCATCACACATGTTAGAGTAACAGGCTTATGGAAAGAGCTTACGCTGGCTACAGCAAGGCAAATCAAAAAAATCTCAATAACTTTCTGCAGTTTGTTGCACTGCATTCCTATTACGCAGAAACATGAGCATGACCCATGAATCAGAGGTTCCTTTGATAATAAGTTTTGACAGCAGGAAATACATACAGACCAAATAGTGGCTTCACAGAAGCACAGAATAGTAGGGGTTGGAAGGGACCTTGAAAGATCATCTAGTCCACCCCCCCTGCCAGAGCAGGATCACCTAGATCAGGTCACACAGGATTGTGTCCAAGTGGGTTTTGAATATCTCCAGAGAAGGAGAATCCACAGCCTCCCTGGGCAGACTGTTCCAGTGCTCCATCACCCTCACCATGAAAAAGTTTCCCTTTATGTTTACATGGAACCTCCTATGTTGCAGCCTGCACCCGTTGTCCCTTGTCCTATCACTGGATATCACTAAGAAGAGCCTGGCTCCATCCTCCTGACACTCACCCTTTACATATTAATAAACATTAATGAAGTCACCCCTCAGTCTCCTCCAAGCTATAGAGACCCAGATCCCTCAGCCTTTCCTCACAAGGGAGACGTTCCACTCCCTTAATCATCTCTGTGGCTCTGTGCTAGACTCTCTCAAGCAGTTCCCTGTCCTTCTTGAAATGAGGGGCCCAGAACTAGACACAATATTCCAGATGCAGCCTCACCAGGGCAAAGTAGAGGGGGAGGAGAACCTCTCTCGACCTACTAACTACCCCCCTTCTAATACACCCCAGGATGCCATCGGCCTTCCTGGCCACAAGAGCACATTGCTGGCTCATGGTCATCCTGCTGCCCAGCAGGACCCCCAGGTCCCTTTCCCCTACATTGCTTTCCAACAGGTCAGTCCCCAACTTATACTGGTACCTAGGGTTGTTCTTGCCCAGATGCAAGACTCTACACTTGCCCTTGCTTCATTTCAGTAAATTTCTCCC
>JAAGNO010031058.1:0-62342 GCA_033439905.1 Ceryle rudis
CGAAGATGCGTAATTGGAAGTGCGTGAGTTGTGGAGGGGGGGGGGGGGGGGAAAGGGGGAGGGGTCGAGTCGGGGCGGGGGGGGGCGGTCGAGGGGCAGGGCAGGGCAGGGAAAGGAGCTGGACAGGAAAATTCTTCTCATGTTTTTTCTCCTTGGTGGTTTAATTTTCTCTGCATTGTCATTTTTCTTTTGCTTGCCAACAATACAAAAATAACACAGTCTGGAGGAAACACACGTAGTTATTACAAATGAGGTTTTTAGCAATGCCTTTGAATGGAAAAAATATCATACTGAAAATACACTTTCACTGTAGAATAAGCCGTCCATTCTGAGGAAAACTCAGGAAGAAGTGTTTTTCCAGAGGAGGAGGACAGTGCAAGAGTCTGTTTCCACCCAAACCAGACCAATACTATAACCACTCATCACTGTTTATCACTTGATTACTGGTAGGTTGGATAATACTGGGACTATTCATAAACTAACCCTAGTTTTAGTTCTGCGGACCATTTACCTGGAACCACTTGTCTTATATTTGGATTTGTGGAGGGTTTAGATAAAATAACTGCTAGATCAAAGAACATATGGTTTTGGTCTTGGAAACCTATAACTTAGCTTACCAGGTTTTGCAACCCTAACAATCATTTTACCTTTCCCAGACAGTATTTATTTGGTCCATTTGAGGTCAGACCCATCTGTCTTTGCAAGACATATGACTCTGTAGAGTTGGCATGCGGTGGAGGCACCATGCTTTTGCATCTAAGAGAATTATCCCAAAGGATCTATTCAGTAGTAATGTTGAAAGAAAAGACTAACAAGGGAAGCTAGCTGCATGGACATAGATGCCATAATCTCCTGATCACAGATTATGGCTTTCCCAAATAACTTTGAAGTTCTGTGATACTCTCCACAGTAAGACTATCCATCATTAATTCTGAAGATGAGCCTAACACATCTTACCTCTGGAAGCCAGTGGGTTTCTTTCACATGTTAAATCAATGAAAGAATTTTTGATAAAAAGTGATAATGTGTAATAAAAAAAATACATGTGCTGGATTTTGAATTTAACTTTTTTTTTCCCCCCTCAATCATCTGGGGCTGTATTTGCAGGCTCTTTCTCCAGGACATGGCTGGTACAGCAAGTTGCTGTGTAACCTCAGGCCTATGGGTAGACCACTCAAATAATTTCTGTTGTCCAATGTTGTAGTGCAGGCTTTGCATATGAGTTGCCCAGGACTGAATCAATTATGGACACAACCCCATGGCTCTTCCTCACTACTTTAAACTGTTTTCAACACCTGAACACTTTTTTAAATCCAGAGAGTCAACTCAGATCCTCCCAGTGGTTGCTATGACCCTTTTGACCTAAGCTTTGGTGACACTAAACTTCTTAAACATCTTCAGCTTTCCAAAATTCTCAGAACATTATTCATAATTAGCTTCTTTGCAGCCAAGACTTCTGATTATTCCTTACTCTTGAAACAAGAAGCTGTTTCATAAAAAGTGCCTCTAACACTAGTCTTTTTTGAGCACAAATTACAGTTCAAATTTGTTAATGTTACATTTGAAATAAAATAATACATTCCTGGAGGTAAGCAAAGTTTTTCCTTAAATTTAGCTTGCACATTGTGGAATGAATTCCCAAGCATAAATATTTATAGACATATTCAAGATGATGGATTATTTTCCTGCGACTCAAAACCATCTCAGCTATAGGGAAAGAGGATTGTATTACTGAGTCTTCTGCAGCAATCAGATGTTAAAAATGTGTTTTGAGAGATGCCCCTCATTCTGATAGTATAAGCCATTTTAACCACTGATAATACAGCATTTTTTAATGGCACTGAAATAACTTTGACACCCTCAGTTACACTTATGTCTGTGAGTGCTCAAAGTCACTTGGGGATATGGGACTTCCATTCTTAAATCACTTTTGAGCTTTCAGGGGTAGACAATAAGATGGGCCTTCAGAAAATTTGAATACAATCTCTTGCAATAAAAGATAAACACTACTTTTAGTCCTTCCTATAAAAGAACTCAGGTTTCTGATTTCTATGATTCCCACCACAAAGTTTTCCTAGAATCTCACTGCTGTGCAGGGCCAGGGGCATCCCTCCTGATCACACATTTTCAGTTTAAATGTATTTTTGGCCAGTTCACAAACACTTGTTCATCTTGTACTATTCCTTCCCTTACAAGTTTCTTTGGCCTCACAGGTAGTTATTACCCTTGCAGAATTAACAGACAACCCCTTCCAGCTCTTTGTTTTCCCTTTCTGTTTCCCACTAATAGTTTCCCCTTCTCCTTAGTCATCCAAGTGTTTCTTCCTTATTTTTGTTGCAGTTTGTCTTTCCTGAAGATGGGCGATATTTTTGCACCACTTACCACATAATGCTTTACCCAAGTCATATGCAAAGACATGTATACTTCCCTGCATGTCTTGAAAATGTCTCTCCTTATCCTAGGATCAGACTAATTTTTCCATGGATATATCACAGCATCTTCTTATATTCATCTGGATTTTTCTTACAATTAATTAGCAGACTGGGCCTTTCTTTTTCTCAGATATGTCAGACTGTTCACCACTATTAGCATGTAGGAGATTTTTTTTTAATTAGTTTCCCTGTGCCTGATCTTGTATTTTTTTTTTTATGATTGAATTTCATACTACTTTTATGACTCTAGCTCTCAAGGCTACTGCAGTTCTTCCCGAATGATATCCTTGAGCTTCCTCTGAACTTTCCAAAACTCAAACCCATGAGCTTTTCAGAAAGGAAGAAATCTTTTTAAGTGCAACCAACACATAGTCTAACTCCAGCACAAAAGACTTAGAAAGTATTTTTGTGAAAAAAATTCCAGTAATATGTTTCCAACTCATTGTGTGCTGATACACATTTTTAACATTTATTCTTAATTTCCATTTACTCCTCTACCACCTGAATGCAAGTTATTTATCTTTCCACAGTCATTCTAAGGCTAACAGAATTATATATGCATGCATAATTGGTTAGATTATAAATCCATATTACTGTAGCCATGGGTATTTTCACAAAATTATGAAGCTAATAATTTTTCATAAAATACAGTCACTATACCTGGGAGGAAAAGGCCTGGCTTTCCCAATGAATGGTCCAATCTGAAAAGCAAACAGAGAATTACCAGCAGTGCAATTACCAAGCAACTTAAATTCTGTTGCTAGGAAAATCGTAGGAGCATAATTTACATGAAAATTTACAGTAGCTTTAAACCAAAAACAAAGCAAGTAGAAACAGGAGACTAGTACCGTTTTCTGCATATACAGTTAGCATTTTAGCTATTTTTCCAAGATCAAACCATATTATCATTGCTATTTCTGTGACTAGTAATATTTTGTTTCTTAGACTTTCATGTTGTAAATAAAATATAGTTCTCCTGTGTCATTTGTAATCTAATAAGAACATGGTTTCTTAATAACGTTTATAACTATTCCTTGAATCCCATGCAGGTGGATTTAATATCTATATATGTTGACACAGTAGATTCCATTCAGTATTTTTTTTGTTGGTTTTATTTTTTTTTTCATTTAAGGGCCAGAGTAGTTCAGTCTTGTGTCCCAGTCCATAGTGTTAATTTGTAAAGAGAAAAGCACTTTGTGCTGAAACAGGAGAGAATAGTTTTGTGTCAAAATATCTCAGCTGCAATCCCCAAGCTTAGAGAAAGTATGTGGATGGAGGAATGTGGGAAGGGAAAAATTCCAGATAGAGAAGGAAGCATAAATGAATCAGACTTCTCTCAGTTGTGGAGAATCACAGAGAGGGGACAGGAAAGTAAATCATTATTTGAAAAGTTTTCCTTTTCCAAGAAGAGGGCAGAAAAGATCACTTCATATCATAAACTTCACAGCATGCATCTCAATTTCTTTTAATTTCATTTGGAGAAGGAGGAGAGTAGGATAAAGTATAACTGTAAACTTGGTCATAAAAAGGGTTAAAAATGACTCCAAGTTAAATCCTCTAGATATTGTGCTCCCTGTTGTGCTTACAATTTTGGACAATTACTGTTCATTAAGTACACATCTCTCCTAAAGCCAGCTGGCACCAGAGAAATCAAATATTTCATGAGGTAGACAGAGCCTACCTTCTTTGAAGTTCTTTTATCCGAACCATCATATTGAGGTGTCCTTGTGAGTACTGTTCAATCACATCACGTACGTCATACGGTTTCCGAGCTTGCTGTGAAAGGAGTCATACATAAGATTGAAAGGTTAAGTATAATTTAAAATGGTTTTTTTATTTCAGACAGGCCTTCATTATATTTTTATCTTCTAGAGGTTTTTTACTTGCCATTTTGTAATGTTTGTTGCAATGAATAAAAAATATGTAGGCATTGTACGAGTGCATATTTATTGTGGAGATGGAGCCAAATGCTTCCCATTACTGTCAGCTAGAGTCATGTCTTTATGTTACTTCATACTGAGCAAAATATTACACTGTCACAGTGTGTACTTAAAAAACACAAACCCAAAATATATAATTTATCTAAGACTATCGTGGGCAATATTTCTTGGTGATATCTCCAAAACCATATGTTAATCATAATGTCAGAGGACCAAACCACAGAGATAGGGTCAATTCATAACACTTGGACTCAGAATCAAATGCCTTTAAAGACTAAAGATGTCTGGTGACAGAAATACTATTGCTCAAGTAACTGGGAGGACAGATGCTTTGCGTAAGTCTGAAGACTGGTGCATATAGCTTTTGTTTGAGTGTCTTTGTCTTTTAAGATACCTGTGAGGTCAGAAAAAAAGGTGCAATTCAAATAAACTAAAAAGGACAGATAAAAATATGCAAGAGAGTTAAAAACCTGCCATCTGCCCAGCTTTATTCCCATTCTAATGAGAATCCAGATGCTTCTGCCAAGCTCTGGTTTCTTCCTATAACTTGTAATGCAGAATTCTGAAACGAGTCTAGAGAATTTGCATAAAGTGATGTGATTGTAAAGAGTGCAGCACAGTAAATTACTATCAAGTACAATTACTAAGTGTGTGTTGGAATAAACACAAATGATGTTCTTTCAAAAATACCAACGTTTTCAGAGCCATACCTAACCCTATGGGAAATGTGGGGCAAGATGTCTCCTTTTTGGCTCTGTCTCAAGAAAAAAAAAAAAAGAAAAATAAAGGTAAACTACAAATCTAGTAATTGGAAATTACTGAAAACAGCTCATTAGTCATCTTGTTGTCTGTTTCCACTCTGTCACAGCTTCAGCCAGAGCCATTAGCATGCACCACTGCACACATGCATTGAACACCTACAGTATGTGCTGGAGTCATGCTTGGAAGGCAGCCACAGGATCCTAGAAATTTCAAATTAAAGCATGGAACTGGAATGGAAACAAATTCTGTGAAATGAATGAAGAAGAAAAAGCTCTACATGATAAAATGCCTTCCTTGTGCTCATCCATCAGCGCTTAACTGCATTATTACTTTCAGAAGAGTTCATGGCTTTGCTAGTATGCGTGTACATTTGTGGACATTTGTGAGAAGAGATATTTTGCAGGGGAGGGAGGTTTCAGCTTTTAGTTTATTGCCTTTTTTTTTTTTTTTTTCCCTTCTGCAGCTTCACATTTTGCAGACGCTGACACATCACTATTTCTGGCCAGAAAAGCAGCCTATTCACCCACAGAAACAGTGCCAGGGTCACTCTTTAGATTGACTAGCAGGGGTGCTTTGAGAGCATTTTGGCTAAATCCGCTGTCCTTTCCTTTGGACACTCTCTAAACACGATGCATGGTGCAGAGCCTAAATGTGTTGGAGATTTTTTTTCACCTCCCTCCCCTTTCCCCCATGGGCTACTATGTGCATAATTAATTCTAATCACTCCCAATGAAATTTCTTTTCTCTTTCCAAAGAAGTCCTCATCTGTCATCCCTTTTACCAAATCATCAGTTCTGAATCCTATAGTTGCAAAGTACAGTACACTGCAGTCTGCCTGAGTCCTCTCTAAAGCATAGTAAAAATATCCTTCCAACTTTCACCCTTGTTCTCTCCTCTTTTCCCATAAAGCTTTAGATCTGAGCATTTTATGTCCTGCCAAACTTAGACATCTCTTGTCATGTTTTTATTAGGAAATGCTAGTACAATACAACTTAAGGCAGGAGGTAATGGGCTTCTAGGGAGATTTGGCAAATGCATAACTTAAAGAACCTCTCTAATTTTCATTCTGTCCATTCTGTCCATAATCCAAAATCCTGGCCTTTTGGGCTCAGTATTCTACATCCAGCGTGCTCAGAGTTCCTAATGCAAAACTCAAAATAATACTGTCCAGCTTTGAACTTCCAACCTCTAAGTAGCATGGGACTCCTATAAGCTATATTTCACAGCTCCAAGAACAAAAATAAAGGAAGATAATTCCTTCTTCCTCTTTATCACTAACACCAATTCACAGAATCCTCTCCATAGGCTGATCAAATTCAGGTTTTAAAGTTTGGCATGACTGCTATTGGCTGACAGCTCCAGAACATTAGGTCTCTGGTGGTTTGAAATAGTCTAATTGTAATCCTAACTCATTTATATACTGATTTCATTTTCCAGGAATGGTGTCTTTAGAAGGGTTTGTGTTTTTTTTTCTTGTGGGTTGTTTTTTTGTTTGTTTGGTTTGGTTTGGGTTTTTTTAATTTCCTATACTGTTTGTCTCTCTGATGCTTTTACAATATAATCTTGCTCTCCTGTTGTTTGTTGATTTAAGCAAACTGATTTCTCCTAGACTTCTTTAATAAGGTAAGGTCATCTGAAGATACATTTTTGCATGAGTTTGGGAAAGGTCTGTACAATACTGTCTGCCCTAAATCGGTTTTCTGAGTGCTGTAAGCTTATCTCAGACTTCTATCCCTTGCAAGTAAGTGCTCAGCTCTAATCAAACTTACTTGCAAATTAAGTTCATGCTTTATCTTTTTAAGACCTCTTCAAAAGGATTATGAAGGTTGATTAACTTCCTCTAGACCCTCTTGGACAAAATATTATGAACCTTCAGATGGAAATAACAGGGGCTTTGAAAATCAGGCCAGAAGTTAATTATTCATTTCCATGGCATCACCACTGCAGTGGTGATGGGAATGATGATACCAAAATCACATTCCAAACAAGTTTTACCATAAGGGGCCTTAGAATAAGACAACAGTTTTTCTGATGTAGCACATTTAGTTTGAGTACTTTGTAACCTGGTTGATAAATTTAAGATTTTATAGAGACAGAAAATTTCCAGAGGGCAGATGCTCCACAATTTTATAAAATAGGGCCTCTCTGTGATGTTCCATTCTGGAAAACAAATTCAGAAATGTGGAGTACAAATGTGAAAGCAACTTCACACAGCACAATATTCATCAGTAAGGTCTATTGATCTGTCAGCCATACACAGCACACAATTAATTGAACATTCTTTTAACCAGTTGTTAGATGATCAGCAGAGACAGTATTTTAGCAGATACTCCAACAATCTTTTCTTCATTTCCTCTAGCAGACAGGTAAGTAGTTTATATATTGGTCAGTAGAGTAAAACAAACTAACAGCACCCCAACAAAACAAACATAGTAAAAAAGAGAAGTGAAAAATAACTATGCTGACTCCACAAATCCAGAAGGTTTTTTGTATTGTACAATACCCACAGATAGTTTTGCCCACACAATGAAAAAATCCACATTGGGCAAGTATGAGGCTAAGAGCCTAAACAAAACTTTCGGTTTACTGCAACTGCATGCACAAAGACAAGCTCACTCTCAGAGCACTTTCAATGTCATATACTTAAGCTTATAAATTGTAGTTATAGTTAATGGTGCTGCTTACCTGAAATTTTCTTCTGGCTACAAAATACTGCATTTTTCTGATGACTTTTACAGCTGTTCTATGTGCTTCAGTTAATCTGCCAAGAAAGACAAACACAGACATACACCAGTGAGGGGAAAAAAAGAAAAAAAAAATTCTTAAAGGAAGATGTTGACTCTAATCACTAAAATTTACAAATATGTTTTATGTCGACAATGCAAAATTGTATCATAACACACTGTGTGTCCATATGTATTTTGTTTTCTTGCTTCACCCTCTTGTATATTGTGGTTATAAGCATAAAAAACTGATAAGTGAGACAATGAAAGCAGGTGTACAAAGATAATACATGTGGAGGGGATCAGACACGATTACTGTTAATGCTTACAACTGGTATCTGTTTGAAGAATGTGAAATGTTTTTAGAACCATGACTGCATTCCTTATTTTGCATTTATTGAGTGTTTGCCCATGAGCATTATTGCTGAGAAATTTAGTCCTTTAAAAAGTACTTTGAATTGTCTAGGAAGGAAAGAAAAATTGAAGTATCACATCTAAAAAAAAATTAGCACAACATACCCTCTCAACACACACATTTGTGTGTGCATGTGGCTGTCAGTATTGCTATTCAAACACAGAACTGGGCATATTATAACTTAGCAATATCACTTTACCCAGAGGATACTGTATTTGCAGAATATTAATTGTGCCACTTGGTTGGCAATTGATTACCACACTCTCTTATTTATGGCATATTTTGGAGAGGTGGAGGGGAAGCAGGAATATAGCAATTATAAGAACAAGTATTTTACTTAAAGACTGACTCCTTCCCTATGGACTTTTCCATTCACTGAAAATGAGTGAACTAAAGAAAACAAATTTTCCTTCCAAGGAAGCAGCATTGTTAGGAAATCTATGTTCTATTCAGACATCATCTTTGACATGTGATGATAACCCTAGGAAAGCTTGCCAGCCAGTTTCTCAAGTCTCCTGAAAACACAATCTGTTGCCTCTTCTCAGTGTAACTGACTTGGGAAAAGGAAGTACTGGCTAGGCCACCTACTTGGATGACACAGTTTAGAGATGAAGTCTTTAAAAAGTGGAAAGATTACAGTGTATAATTTAAAGAGAAGTAAATAAAAGCTAAATAAACAGAGGCTGTATTTAAGAACTAACAGATTTTCATTTTTATATTTTCTCTTTGATAATATTAGTGCTTCTGATTGGATGAGATACCACAGCCATGGGAACATGGTTTTAAAAATAAGCTTTCAGTAGCTTTTTCTTGTTTGTTTCTTTTTTTTTTTTTTTTCAATTTTAATATTAAATACATGCACAAATACGTGTGAAACTCAGGTGTCTATACTACATATATCCTTACATTTCATCTACCTGTGTATACTCATGCGCATATCCATATATATACATTCACACATGCAAACATACAGAAGACAATGCAGGGTAAGCATGATTCAAGAACTACACATTGTTGTACACCATCAACATCATTGCAAAGTACAAATCTTTGCATTTGTGTAAGCTCATCAAAGGAATTTCAGAAGTGTCACTGACTGACTAGCAGTACTTTAGCCTAAAGGACCTTTATTATGGTGGAAGAAAAGCTCTCAGCTTGACACTCAGGAACCCAGCTAAGCTCCTGTGGCTGGTGACTAGAACGGAGGCAACATTCTGCTTGTAAATAGCACATACTTCATAGAGAAATCTTTGCCTGTCAGCCCATACAAGTAAAATATATATATATTTAATTTTATGACCAGAAAAGAATCTCAATTTAAAGCTTAGAGTTTAGTTTATGTCCTTTGTGTACCAGTTAAGATAAAAGCTTGAAATTATTCCCTGGCTCTAAATAATGTGAGACTTCATATATATACTTAAGAGGGTTTTTTTTAGGATAACCTATATGAGATGATTCATACATTGTTTAAACAGCCTCCAATAGATAAGCTTAAACAAGTCAGAGATGGAAACAAACCAAGGCAGTAATTCCCTCCCAATTCCCCTCATTCAGCAGAAATCAGTGCTACAGAACATTTTCCAATGTGTTATCAAGTTTAAGTGTCCAAAACCATGAGGCTGAGTCCTGGAACTTGATGCACGGTTGAACAGGCCTCATTCTTAAAGAGAAAGTTATTTATTTGTGAAATACAGCAAGGAAAATCACCCAGATAAAATTCCAAAGCACTTTATATAGGCCTGCTCCAACTGGCAAAATTCACAGCAATCTCACAGAGAGCAAATATTGAAAAAGGAGTAAGTTACTGCTCAGTAAGTTACTGATGGCCACTAGTATTAAACTGAGAGACAGAAAGATATGAAACCTGGCTCTAGCAGATAAAAGACAGCATGAAAAGGTGCAAATCCACAGACTGAGATGTATGGATGTGTTAACTGCCTCAATAAGTCCATAAGGAGCTCTAGAAGCTCTAGATGATAGAGAACAGCTCTAGATGAACTCCTTGCTCTGCATAGTAAGCAGAGCTGTCCTCTTGAGGGGGGGCTGTGGCAGTGTGGCTGACTGTCATCCTATATGTTTCTGGAGATTTTAGCTGATTTTCATAGTTTCCTAGCACTGATGTCCAGAATTGATAATTATAGCTATTACTGGCCAGGTTACAGTTATCTCTGTATTTAGCTCAATACATTTATCCTGCTAAACCCTGTATTTTAGCCCAAAAGCTTGGGTTAGACAAAACCCTTTCAGCCTTAAGGGTGTCAGTCTGTTACATGCCAGAAGCATACAACAGGAGAGAACAAAAGGCGAGAGATGCTTTAGCTCATACTTTAGTAATGCTCAGTAGACACACAACATTGCTTGCAGGAAATCTCCTAGATATTTTGATATGCGCAACTCATGAAACAACAACCCGGGGGGTTGTGGTGGACACCATACTTGCACACTCTTTTCCATGTGGCATTTTTTACTGACAGAACACAGAAATAGACAGATCATCACAGGTGTTATGGTGACTAACTCCCATGGAGGTGAAGCTTTAACTGCTTTCACACCTCTAGCTCCCAGATTAAGTCAGTGGGACCCGAGCACTTGCTCAAGTAGGAATATGGGTGAGTGTGTGAGCACACCTCCACCCCTATGAAAGCAGCCAAGATCTCCTGCCACTCTGTAGCAGCGGACAGTGGCACATGCATACCATGAGATGCTTTCCAGTACATTACAGTATATTTTTTTAATTGTTTAAAAGCTGTACCCATAAAGCCAAGTATAAATCCTAGACCTCATAACAAGAGGGTCCATGGCGATGTGGGTTGTTGTTACTGGACGGGTTAGATTTTGTGTATATTTTGCTCAGAATAATATGATTAGATTTTTATTGACAAATAGCAGCATACTCTCCCATCTTTTAACCTAAACAACAGATAAGATTATATTAAAACCTGTCCCCAAAGGACTGTGAAGAAGAACAAGATGATGTGAACAGAAATGATCAGAGATCTGGAAATTTATGAGCACATAAAAAAAAAAATTATGGAAACTTGTAACTACTGTAACTATAATGATACCCTGAAATGTCTATTGAAATAACATATACTAGGATCCATAAAAGATACTGACATCATCTATAACTATGTCATCGAGGAGGACCCAAGCCTTGGACCGTTTGCAAGATAGTATATGTTCCTTACCTTTCTGTTAAGTGATTGCTTGATAGGATGCTCAATTTCAAAAGCAGTCAAACCTACCCTTAATTACTATGAGTTTTTCCTAGTTTGGCTTGTGGACTCCTGGGCTGTCATATCACTGCGTTAGGGCAAGGAAAAAAAGAAATGGATAGAGAAGGCTCGGAACATGTATGTTAACTAACAAGCAGTCCCCACCCTGATCCAAAGTTGAATAACTCTCTGGCAACTGTTCTAGTGGGTGAGGGGTAGAGGGGCCCCTCTTTGCTGGCTGACTTGGCCTTCCTTCTCCTCTGCAGGTTTTGAGCCTGCCTATATGTCTGCAGAGCCTGGTGGGATGGCTGTGTGCCAAGAAGGCACTGCAGACCCAGATTTGTTCCTCTGCTAGTGGCTCAGAGAGCACTGTGAAAAGTCACCACTTTTAGCTTAAAATACTTGCATGCATTTAAGACTTTTTTAACTAAAGAAAGACAATAGCCTAAGCCAAAGAAACCAAGCCTTTTCAGTTGAAAATAATTGAAACAGAGGAGGAAAGAGAGATGATAAAATCCAAAGCAACTATGAAAACTATCCATATGGATTTTTATTTATTTTTTTATTTTATTTTTAGATACCACTTTGTTTGTTAAAGACTTGTGTTGGTCAGTTCACTCCTACTCATTTTTCTCTTTTGTATGGAGTGTGTTAACTTTCAGCCTAATATGCTTTGGAACAGTCAGGGAGTATCTTAAGTGAAAAGCAGTTATGGAAACAGACCCTAAATCCAGGCAAAATTACAACTATTCTGGGCTGTACTGAGGTGCACCTCAAGTCTCCATACAAGAACGTTATGTATGTGATGCACCTTTCAGTCTAGAAGAATTTTTTAATCGTTAGACTTCACTGCAGTGTAGAGAAAAGGGGAAGGATATTATTCAGGCTAGATACAGATAGTGGAACAAGCATTCCAGGTTGTTTTTCCTGCTGTTTATTCAGGTGTCATGAATTAGAATTATTCAGTTTAACAAAACTACTTTGATCGTGAACTATGGAAAATAAAGTCCACTTCAGCAAGGTCAATTATAGCTCTCTCCCAATTTGCAAAACTAGATTGAGGATACATGCTTCCAGTACTTGGATTACTGCTAAATTTCATTCATTTGTTATGTTTTGCTTAGCATGAAAACACATATAAAGTCACACTATTGTGTTACTGATCATTGGATAATGTTGTAACTCCTGCCCAGAGTAACACACAGCATCATCTATTCTGGAGTTGTTCGCTTGACTTTAGTTCCTAAGCCAACAAAAACAGTGACCAGGTCATCGATGGCAACTGACATGCAAAGAAGTTATTTGAGAAGCTCAACCCTCCATCTGCCTATTTGTTTTCCCATCACATTTGATTAAGAATGTTCATTTTCTAGCTTTGTTTCCCGGAAAGAACTTTGTTTCTCAGTCATAACTGTAATTTTTCTCATGTACAATTATCTCAAATGGGCTGACAGTTTATTAGGTAAAATATAATGCAAGCCTTATTTGTACTGAAAGCATTAGCAAAATCAATACAAAATATGAAATGTTTGCATCACAGTGTATTGTTTTGTCTGCACATATCACAGGCTGCTCACTTTCGGAGGTGAGATTTTAAACTGTAGATTCTAATGCTGCTGAAGGGCAATATTTAGCACCTATATTTCAATGGACCTAAACTGTCTAATTATCTCATCATACGGATAGCATGCACCAATAAGTTGTTGGGGGAGAAGAAGGGTGGAAAAACAGAAATCACAAAGGACATAAAATTAGAGAGTTTTTTACAGACAGGTGCAGTAGTTAGTCCGTATGCAGTCACATGCACTACGTGGACCTTCTATTAATGGATAAAATTGGAGGGAGATTGTTCTCATCACAAGAATGGTAAAGGAAAGAAGCTTATATAATTTGTTTTAAATACTGAGGGAAGTTACAGTGTCCAAATAAAAAAAATAATCTTCCTACCAATAAATGAAAACAAAATTAGTATTGCCTTCAGCTAAGCAAAGATAGACATAATGCCTCAAGCCTTCTAAAACACTGAAGTTAAGAGAAGGTTTCAACCTGAATCTGACATGCAAACACCTGGAAATGTCAGGCGATGATTCTGATTCCAGAGCTCACTCCAAGCCAGGAGTAGCAGAGAAGTACAACATAAATATAACAGAAGAGGTTTCCAGTCTTGTAACATTTCATCAATGTCTTGTGAAGAACAGATACATCTGCAGAATTTCCACCACTTACATGACGGAAATTTTTTATGATGCCATTTACACTGAAACCTGAGAATCTTTCAGAAAATGTTGGCTCAACTTTATTCTTACTCACAATCCTACCTTAAACCTACCTCATCTCTATTCTAACCATATCCTTATCTGAACCTTTTCTTGTCAAGCTTATGTTTGGCTCAAAACTATAAATAAATTCAGATTGGCTTCTCTCAAAACAGAGCAGCCTGGAGGCCTATTTGGCTTCACCAAGCTCTGCTGACAGACTCAATTTATGAAGGAATGACGTAGATTATGCATATTCTTCCTCATCAGGTACAGTCCCAGGCAAAGCAGGAAGAAGTACAGAAGTGACATGTTTGTGAGTGGCTGCATTCTGGCATCTGGTTATTTTGCTGAAGATTTTGTAGCATTTACTATATCCATCCATCACCGTAAACACTGCTGCCTCTCTGAATTAATTCCAGAATGCAATTGCTTCTGCTTCTACTTGTCTCTCTAACCTGGGTTTCCCTGAAGTGAATGAGAAAGAAAGCAGATATCCTACAGCAGTGATCCTAGGGACTGGGGCAGGGGAGACAGTGCAGGGACAGAAGAACAGCTCCAAGAAGAAACTGTTAGAAGAGGAAGAACTAGGGCATCACTTAGAGGGAGCAACTGGCGAGACAATGTATTGCAGAGGAAATTCCACTGGGAGAAGCAGCAGTGCATGGTGTTTTCTTGATGTTGTCCATGAACAGAACAAAAAAAGTAGAAAGCTCCTGAAAATAATCAGAGGTAGATGTAACCTGCTCACTGAATGTGATTTAATGAGTAAGAAAACCCCTTGAACTTTGAGTTGTTTTTCTCAGCCCTAGAGAGTTGGAGTTTTCATTTACAAGATCGTTCTGTAATTTTACAAAGTGGGTTTATTGAGAAAGTGGGAGAAAAGCTCTGTGTTAGTCCCTTGCTAATTAAAATGCATAATTAAAATGAGTAATTAAGCTTACTACAGAATGCTCTTGTGTCTGGGAGCCCAACTGCCCTTGAACAACAATTCATCTGCTGAACTGTCTCTGAGAACTGAAGTAACCATTGGATATTTTGGTTACATCTTTCCTCTGTGTTTTGTTGGCATCAAAATAAAAGTGCCTGGTCTCTTTTCTGCCATTTTATTTCTTCCATTCTTTGTGTAGTGTCAGAACAAACAAGATGATGTCATCATAGAGATGTCTTTTCAGTGTGGAAATACAAACACAGAAAGTTTTGTGGTTTTTTTTTTTTTTTTTTTTTTTCCTGAGCAAACAGCTTCTAGGAATTGCCACAATAACTTTCTGTATTAGAGCTGTACTTTGACTACTGGTCCCAGGATAGGTGAAATGCTCTTGTCTCCATACCTGTTCTCATTTTCTTAGAAAACAGGTGCTAGCCACAAACACCTTTTTGGAGGTGGACAAAAGCTGACAGATAATGTCATATTTTTACCGCAGATACTACAACAGTCACTGATCCTAGCAAAAAAAGGCATTTTTTCACTTCTCTCTCCTTAAGACTTGGTCTTCATGAATTAATCTTTTAAAAAATGCCAAGAGAACAAAATGGCTAGGTAGTAAAAGGCACTGCAGAGACAGCCATCACCAAGCTTAACCAACCTCCCATTAGAGGAGATGACTATTTAGAATCCAAATCACCCTCACAGCAGTGAACGGTACAGCCTTATTTGGTGGGCTCTGAATGACTCATTTTAAAAAATGCTGCAACCCAAATTAATGAACTTGAAGACTTCATTTTCCTCTTCACTGTATTCAGCATTTATGGGAATAACGTGGTGTTGTTAATATACACCAATGACTGAGCACTGTATTTATGCCTCAGTGATTTTCTGTCATGAGAATATAATGCCTGGCAAAGACTGATTCTCTGAAATACCAGTTTGTTTGGGGTCATTAATCTTAATTCCTATCTTGCCTGAATAGGAACTGGATAACAGTCAAGTCAGGGAATAGTTCTGAGAATTAAAACTTCAATGGCTTTTGGGCTGCCCAAGGCTTTACATCTCTTTAAAAAAAATATGTAACTAATTAATCTGTACCACGTACTAGGAAGAGACCCTGTGGAATTGAGCAAAATGATTCTTGTGGTTTAAAAAAAAAAAACAAACCAGTGGCTTTTGGTAGAATAATTCCGTAGTAGCTTTTGTGAATTAATAGTTACAGCAAGGGCTATGGAAACACAACTGGGTTCTTGAATTGATTGATTTAACTGGCCTTTGTATCTCTTGGTGATCTTTAGCAAGTTCTTTCACCTGCCTATGCTGTAGTTTATATGTCTATAAAGTAAGTGTAAAACATGTCTAGAGTAGTGGGGTGTCATGAGGCTTACTTCACTAGGGATTTCAAGGCTACTAGTGGTCCCCAATGAAGATGTGTTTATCTACAGAATGCCTTAGTAGAAAAAAAGAGTAGTGACAACATTTTTTTCTCCTAATGATGATAAGGAACAGGGAACACCAGTCTGCAGGCATGGGGTAAACTGTCATGTCACTGCCTCCTAAGCAGAGGCTATTTTCTAAAGCATTCTCCCCTCTCCACCTCTGCTCCTCCTCTCCTAAGTACCTGAGCAACCTGTTTGGGAATTAGCTCCCCATTCACCAGATACTCAGCAATGCAAGACATCCACAGCATCTGAAGCCAAACAGGACCATTAGATCATGAACAAGACCTGCTCAACAGTGCAGGGGATTGCATTTCACACAGCTGCCCTTGACCTGAGCCAAAAACCTTGTGTAGGACTTAAGTAACTTTCCAGAAAGGCATCTGGCCTTGATATAAAGACCTTTATATACTGCTAAAAATGGCTTTATTTTTTTATTTAAAATTGTCAATATTCAGCTTCTAGGCTCCTCTCTCCAACTGGAGTAGCAGCAGTTTTAGCCTTTTCCAGACGTGTCATTCTCCCAGGGACCTTCAGCAGTGCCAGATGCACTGCCTCTGGCCTGGCAGGGAGACCAGGCTCTGGCATAGGGAAGAGAAAGTACCGTTCTCTGAGGAATTGCAAAGAGAGACTGAAATACTAAAACATTTTTATCATTATTTTTCTGTCTCCAGTTTAAGTCATGCTAACAGTAATTACAGAATGGAAATGGTTAGACTGGCAAGAATGAAGGATGAATGGAACGATCTGTGTGTGGAAAGATGAGAAAAGGAAAAACAGAAGAAAAAGCTCTGTGAGTATGGCAGGGTGCTTGTGGGACCTATACCATCAACATCACAGCACATTTATGAGCAGCTTTTGAAGACACCCAACTCAGGAACACAAAGGAACAGCTACAGTAAGGAACTGCCTCTGGCTAGACTGTAAAAGGACTCCAGGCACTAAAAGATGATGGTGGAAAAATACAGAACAGGGCTGGAGTCTTATGACACCCTCATAAGGAGACAGAGTACAAAGAATAAATCCTTATGACTCCCAGAGGTGGGAGAGCACAAAGAGGTAAAAGAACCCAATCACTGTCAACTCCCAAAGACAAAATGGTTCAGTGGTATGTGGTTGCCATCCTGAGGAGATCCCAGCAGACACAATGAACTAAATAGAGCATTACTTGGCCCTCTGCAAGAAATCCTGAGCAGCCCACCTGGATATGTGCAGCTGGGATACAGGAACCATGGACAGACTGCTTGAGTACAGACATCTTGTATTTGTGAGTACATGATTATGGCAGTGTGAAATCACTGAAACTAGCCATTGTAAAATCAAATCCCCTTGCCCTCCCCTAATGTCTTGTACTGAGTTTTGCTAAACAACAACCAGTTTATACCAGCAGAAAAGATTCTTGAAAGCTAGCTCTAAAATTGACTTACTATCTGAACACCTTTGTATTTGCCTTTCAAAGGTCTTGTCAAAAACACATATTCTCACAACAGCCTTAGAAACTCACATCATCAAGTCATAGCCCATTTTTGATCTCCACCACCTGTTTCTACAAAGCCATATGCCAAGAAAGAATTTCACTTTGCCTTTAAAGGAGCTGGCATTTCAAAGCCAGAAAAAAAAGAATGATCTTCCTTTTTAAAAAATTTTACTGTCCGTAAACTATTTTGCAGACAACAGTGATCATACCACAGAACCTCACAGACAACTTTATGTGGCCACAGACACTTACTCTTCTTCCACCTTGTATTTCATGTAAGAACATGCATAAAAGTCTTACAGGCCTCACTTGCCTATAACTGAAAATATACGGTGCCTCTCAATAGTTTACTACAGAAATAAATATCTTGCTAAAAGTTGTAGGCATCACTATCACTGAAACCAGAAGTTTTGCTGAGCTACTTATTTCAAGAGATTTCATCTGCTCATTGAGAAACAGCTTTCTGTTCAAAGATTGGGTATTTTTTCTTAACCTTCAGGAAAAGATGCTATCTCTTGGCATATTTTTTCCTGTCAGACCTTTAGCTCTGCCAGTGGATGAACAGAAAGAAAGTGTTCAGATACTAATTGCTTGTGACTTACTATTAAAGATCAGGGAAAATTCATTTTTCAAGTAAGTGAGGAAATCTGTGTCTTCATGGGGAATTCTGATTTTCCTGTCTTTGTTTCCATCCTAACTCAGAGGTAAAAATTTTTAAAAAGTTTTTCTGAAACAAAGGAGCATTTGAGCATATTTGAAATTTCAATTATTTGAAATGAAAGAATTTGTGCCTGAAATGATAATGTCTTTAATTTTGTCCCATTTTAATACACATTTGTTCCCAAAAAAGGAAGTACTTTATCATCTTATAAAATCAATGCATTGCATCAGGTTGATGCCCTTTCTCCTCCCAGTAACTGGGAATCTACCCTGAAGACATATAGTCTACACTGCATCATCTGATACAGAATGAAGACTGCATGCTGTAGAGAAGATGTAAACTTCATCCACGCTATGAATCTTATGACACAGCAGACCATGCTGGACAGATCTGGTTCAAATATTGTCATGGACTTAATTTTTTTTCCAATTTTTCCACTAACCAGAGTGTTCTGAACTGTGCCTGCATCTTTGTTTTAATTCTTTCTGTTATAAAACCAAATTAGTGGAAATCCCTCTCTCCCTCAAAATTTTTCTTATGGAAATCTGCATTTTAAAGAATTATTTTTCCTCTTGAAATATCATCAGCTTTATGTTTACTGAAAGTTATTAGCAAATGAAGATCTGAAAGAAGCAAAAGATAGCCATATAGCATTGAGTACATGAGCTGATCTAATTAACAGAGTAATAGCTTTTCATATCAGTCCTTCAAAGTCTCAACATTTTGGTTATTGATTTATTTGTTTGTTTTGTTTTGATTTGTTTTTTAATTGTGTCTTGAAGATGCCAGTACTGCAATTAAAAGTGTTTCTAAATAATTATGCACTCATTTAGGTGGGTAACCACCTGAATTGCTGTAATTAGAATGCTTAATACAAGCAATTAATTATGTCATCAATGCTGGAGGATGTTTTTATGATCTAGATAAAGAAATATGTTCAAACAAACAAACAAAAACAACACAAAGGGATCTTTATTTCATTTGATGTATTTCCACTGATTGTTCTCTGACAACAACCTGATAACTCCTTTTGGAAGTTCTGTATAAGAATGAAAAAAATATTCAAGGATTAGACACGTGGATGTTACCTCAAATTAGCCCTATATTGTCCTTGAACAGCTGGCTTTATTCTGGATCTGAAGGAATTTACAGCAGAGATGAGGCAGCAGCTCAAGTATTCACATATTCAAGCTGAAAATTTCAGTGCTCAAAAATGTGAAATAGGTCATGACCATCTGTCCATTTGAAGCTGAAATAAGGGCATGTTTCTCCTCTTCCAATATACTTGTTGTACAGAAGTTTCCCAGTATCCTTCCATCCTCTAAGTCAAACAGATTTGATAATGAATTACAGGCTTTGTTTTCTACAAGTTCATAAATCTATAAACTTCAAGACCATTCCCAAGGAACCTGACAAAATTTATCTTTTTTTGCTTGGAAATTATTCAAACAGAAATTATGCAAAATCTGAGGTTTGGCATGGATTCAAAGCAAACCCCCTTGAAACACTGTATTTTAAAGTGAATTTACTTAGACAATTTCAGTTTGCCCAAACCTGAAACTCAAAGCAAACCTCAGGGCAGAAGAGTAAACCAGAACAGATAGAAATCAAGAAATGTTTACACAACACTCCATGAATTAAAGATGCTTAACTTCATATGACATGGAGCAGAGGCTCACAAAACAGGAATCAGACAGGAATATTTTTTTTAACACAATCTACTTCATTCACATTATAGAAAACAACAGTTCATCTCTCCTATTACCAGCCTTCTCAACCATGAAGCCTCACTAATCTCAAGTTTTAAGGTCTTCTTGCCATCTTAAAATTCATATTATCATCACTTCAATCTTTCTCAAATTTTCAAGCTCCATGCTCTGAGAACTATGGGGAAAATAAACTAATTTTATAGTAGACAAAAACATATTTAAATTTGTTCTCAGTAGAACAATTACATGTGTCTAAGAACCTAGTGAACCAGTGAGTCTGAGCGATAGTTGATAATTTCCCTGAGTTATGTAGTGTCACAAGTGATAATCAACTTAACCTGATACTATCACTTATCTGAAGTAAACTACCTTTCTTCAAGGGAACAGAACCAAGCAAATAGTTCATAATAAATACCAGGGCTCTGTGTTTTTTTTTTTTTTTCTTCTTTTTGTAGCAATTTTTGGTCAAAGAGATGAACAGTTTCAAGCATGGAGACTTTAAAACAGCTCTTTCTCTGTTAGAAACAGACACCAGACAGTCTGGTGTCTCCAGACACCATTCCTGGCTACCAAGACTGTCCACGTATATGCCTCAGTACCACACACTCCTCAGGCCTCTTAACTTGCAAGGACTATGCAAGATTAATGGAAAATAAGAAAATAACATCACCATCCATACATATTTGTGCATTAGGATATGTCTATGCTACATCTGTTATTAGCTCTTATGCATTATTACTCTAAAAAACACTCGACAGAATGAGCAATATTCCGCTGAGGACATTTATCAGAATTGAATTGCATATTTTCAACACATCATTAATTTTATACTATAATATGAGTAAGCACATAATTACTTGTGAATTTAGAATGTAAGGAACTGGGACATAGCAGAAAAAATATTCACAGAATATTTGAAATATTTGTGAAAAATTATTTTTATCTAACAATCCAGCACGTAAAATACCTATCCACCTAGGATTTTTTTAATGTCCTTCTTTAGATCTCTTATTTCTAACACATTCCTTTTTCTCCTACTTTTTCCTTACTTACAGGGAGAAGATCCTTGGCACCTGAGGCTCAGCCATTCTCCGCTCAGCTAGGCTTGCCCCACTTTGTATGGAATATCTAAATATTCACCAAGCCAAAGAATGAAAGCAACTCTCCAGCCCTGTAGTCAAGGCATTTGCTCACTGACGGGAGAAGACTGTTGAAATTCCTGTCTTTGTTTGCTTTCAGAGTGGAAGAGCATGAATGAGATGCTGGGTCTTTGCCTCCAAATCCAGAATATTCTATGATCTAGTGATGGGGCATGCTTCTGGGGAACAACACAGTCAGATCCCTTCAAACTGAGGAAATAATTGAACCTAAGCCTTTCACAATATGTATCCATCATGTTATTAAACGACAGAAGGACACTTTCTTTTCTAAGATCCTCATAATCCTAATCCTCTGCTATTTTTACATGTCTGCAGGAGAAAAAGGTTTCTTTCTGAGTATTACTGATATTATCTCTGCATATTGTTTTTTCAGTATCTTAGACCACATTGTGGAACTGCAGTTTTCCGCTCTTGGCAGCCATAGCATTGAACTCTGAAAGTGTTTATGTACCTTCACACCTCTCCTACACCTTCAAATACAGTTTATTTATGGAAGTGACTAGAGAAGGAGGAACTAGCTAACTTTTGATTCCGCAAACCCACATCTCAGTATTTCTGTACATGACTTATTTCGTTCACCTACATGGGCTGCAGACAGGTATCAAGCTACATTCAAAATTAACATTTGCAAAATGGTACCCTAATTATGCAATTAAAAATGGTGTTGGTGGGATGTTCATTTATTTAACCTTACTATTTTTGCATGTCTGCAAAGCAGGACAAATACTCTCAACAGTGTATGCTGTAAGCAACACATACTGACTGCTCTGTCATGCTTTAGTTGCTGACCACAGAGCTGATCCTATACCCGAATAAGGAGTGCAGAATCTCTCAAACGGTTAATAGGCAGCTGGTGTCATCCTACAGGATTCTTACTGCTCCACCTCATCAGCTATAACTTGTTGATCTATATTACACACATTCATTTTATTCACAGGAAAACTGGACATTTCGGAGACAAACATATATGTGTATAAATAAACACACTTAATACACTTGCCTGAGTTAAAGCTGTTTAGTAACTTTCAGAAAATAAATACGCATTAAAGTATACGTATAGTTTTAGGTTGTGAGAATAAATATGGAAAAATACAAACCTGATTTATAAGCTCAAAACAATCTCAACAGTGATTTAGCTATAGTTTTAATAGCATGAAAATGACTAATTTAAGGTCAAGAGTAATTTAGTTTTGACTGACTTGGCAACCCTTTGTTCTCTGGGTCATGTAAGTGTTGAGTAAATTATAAACCTGTAATTCTATCCTGAGGTCAAGGGACTTCAGAACAGATTCGATATATTGGTCTCCTGGAAAGTTCTTCCAAGGCCAGCACCCCCCTAAACAGTGTTTATGAGTTCACTGCATTAATAACTAATAGAGTCATATAATATTAGCACAGGTGAAATTAACCCTTTCAAAGAAGAGTATGATCAACTGCAGGATTTTTAAGTGACGCACAGAAAAATCAGATATATCTGTGAAAAGCCAAGTTTCTACAGAGTATTGAAAAGATAACAGGAATGGAAAAAGGTATCTGACTTCAGGAACAAAATCAGACTGCATCATGAACATTATTTTGGATAATCCTCTTTGTGAAGCAAAACCTATTACCTTGATATCTTATATGGGGGGAAAATAAATGAACTAGCAACTACTCAGACAGACTATGTAAGAAGCATAAATATATTTTAAAAATTCAACAGCTGCTCATTTACTGCAGGCTTTGCTCTGTCCCCTAACATTTGCCACTGAAAAACTGAGGTGGGAAGTAAATTGAGATGTTTTCCATAGAAGATTTAAGGGTGCATTATAGCAGCAGTTACTAATTTTGAACCTTTTAATGTTTCCAAATGAAAGTCATCACACTAACAAAAAAACACCACCCCCCAAAAAAAAAAAAAAACAACCAAAACTAAAAAAACAACCCACTGTAAAGCCCAGACACACAGCCTGGACTATTCTTTTGTCACCAGGCAAACATTAAAGTTAATGGCCCTCAAAGCATTTAGAGTTATTTCTTCTGCCCAACGTCACAGTCCAGAACTCATTAGTAGGAGGTATATTCACATTAGCCTGTTCAGTTCTGATTTAAAAGAAAGTCAAAAATAATCAGAATCAGAAATCCTGAAATCATTAGGAATAACTTAGTGTTACCCTCAAGAAGTCCTATGAAAAGTTACAATTAATTTCCCCCCATCACCAAGGCTGTAGATTTTATGTGAATATGAATATGTCCTGGTATCTATGGAGTACCAGGAGATGTTTGTCCCAGACAGTCCTTGGCACTCCTTCCACTGCTTTCAAATTCCTAGCAAGAACACCAGCTTCATTGTATGCATTTACATTTACCATAATTCCTGTATAAAAAGCCAATAGTTGGTTAATGATCAATAAACACACAACAAAGTTAAAGAAATATCATCATCAGAACTAAAACTGCAACAGCTCCTACCACAGTGGATGACAGCATTTGACCCGGTCACACAGTAGAAACCAATTTGCAGAAACGGAATCATAGCTGCTTGGTAAATAACACAACACAGGATCATACCCAAAGACCATAAATCTCACAGAATATGCTGAATAGCCTTTCTGAAGTTGCAAACCTTTCTCTTGCAACTTCAAGGGACAGGTTTTTAAAATGGATATTAAATATACAAGCCAAATTCAGACAGGTGTTCCACAATCAGCTTAGATCACGTTTCGACAATGCCTCCTGAAGAGAAGCAGTCTTAGTCCCTGCATGGTTAGAAGATCTCACTGCCTGCTTGCACCCGGGATCTCACAGCTGCACACTGACTCTGGTGAGGCTATCAGGTTGTCAGAAAACTGAACCTGAAGGAGAGGAAAAACCAGCATTTTCTGGTTTTGCGTAAAATCACATTTGCAGGGCAGGTGACACCACTAGAGGTGAAGAAGTAGAGAAGACAGACAGGGGAAGGAGGAAAAAGTGGTTTGCAGTAGCTCAGATGTAGAGTGGTTCAAGTTGGCAAGACCTGTACACACTGTCCTAATGCTCAAGGTCCATCTGCTATGTTTAGTGCAAAGGTTTTTTGTGTCAAAATGTGCTTTTCCAGACAGGGTAACTAAATAAAAAGAATGCTAGCAGAAAGCAAATCACTCCTAACTGATTAAGATAAATCAGCATCAATTTATAAAGGCCATTACTGTTTCAGGGCCTTGAGAGCAGTAAGAGGCCTTAGTGGCCCTGACCAGACTTACCTGGGCCTCCTCTCACCCCTGCCTTTGGGCTCTGGAGCCCCATTTCAGCCTAGATCCTGCCAAAACTATGCTCTAGGTGCATTTGTCTCTGGTCCTGTCTCTTGGATGGACCTCAGACACACATGGTAGCCCAGTCCTGTCTCTGACCCTGTTTCCTTTGGGTCCTGTCTCTTTGTTTGTCTATGGCTGTTGACTGACCCATCACAGCTCCCAGATCTACCCGCATGTGTTTGGGCTCTGAGGGTCTATGTCTTGTTGGTGAGCACACTGCTCATGCTGGAGCCCCCTGTGGACCACCAGCTCGCCCTCCCTTGGGGTGGAGCCAGACCTTGCTGCTCTGTGACACACTATACTACTACAACCTAATATGGTTGTGAGATGGAAGGTCAACAAGTTTTTATACTTGGCTTTGTTAACACATTGTTCTTAACTCTTTTTGCATATACCATGGTCCTGCTCATTCTCAGTCATCTACTAGCTATGTACTGGAGTTATGTTAAAAGTCTATCTCTACAAGAGCTCCTTCTTTTCCTTTAAGAGAGGCAGTTGTCTCTCCCGTCCTCAGGCTCATTAAGCCAATTCACTGCACTGACCTGACAGAAACAGTTCATAGGTTTTGTCAGATTGCTCTTGGATTGATGTAGCTACCTGAACTGGCCCAGAACAGCATCACACAATGATCAATAGAGGAGGGAGGAAAGGGGTGTGCAGCTGGAGCAGGACCTGCCCATGTCAGTAGTGGTGAGCTGTCATGTTGTTGGCTCAGCCTCAAACTGACTTATTACTTCAATTCAGTGACTCTGCATGTTACAGCAGGCACTTAACAGCTTGTGAAAAAACAGGTGAGGCTTGGCAGGTTTGAGAACCGCCAAATATTGTCTTTTAACTGCATCTGTCAGGGAAGGAGGGCAAATTAGCAGTGAAATCAGCCCACACTGATTTGAGAATTAGAGTACTTCAATTTGCTGTCTGTAAGCGTACTTATATAAGTATTATTTACATTACATATAAATGTATGGTAGGATTCATGTCCTTGTGCTGAACTCAAGGCTGCTGGCAGGTATCTAGTTCAGGGTCAGAGGGACTTAAACTCAGGTTTAGATTTTACCATCAGCAGGAGGCGGGCAAAAGCTTGATTCAAGGACTCAGAGCTGGGTTTAACTTACAATGCAAATCTCCCTTCAGATACCCAGTGAGTAGCAACCTATGACTGTTCAATGTGAAAAGCAATAGGTTTGAGTGGATTATGTATGGGACAGAAGATTTAATAATAAAAGGCAAAGTCTATCCCCTGTAACACACAGAGTTCCTACAGTTGCAGTCACTGTGATGTTATCTAATGCCTATCAAAAGTATTCCCTTAGTCCTTGAGTTTCTTGGTTTATCAGTATTACAGAAGAAAATTTCTGTTTGCCAGCATATTAGATTTTTTCCTGCATTTCTGTTTTCTTGGAGATACTGAAAGAAATTTATCTCTTCTGCCATTTTAGATACTATATGCTGTATGAAGAATATACACTGTATTGTATATTTTCTATAAAAACATTACATTTTTAACTTCCCTGAGACCATGTATATAAATATTTGTACATGAAATTATACGATAGCTTTGAAATTTATGCCATACATTTCTGTTAATGTTCTAAAAATATTTGTTTAGGCAAATGAAATTGCAATACAATATTTTACTACAGATCAGTCAAAGGTTCTCACAACTTTATCTTCCTAAAAAACAATATTTAAAGCTATAAAACAGAGTTCCATTTCAGATATCTAAAAGGCAAATTTAACCAGCCTGATTTGATTAATACCAACCAGATTAATAATTTTTGTTAAATACTGACATTTAAGGTGAAAGAAAGTCAAGATGTAAGCAAAATGTTTTTTTAACATATATGATTCACTTTTGTTTTCTAGAAACTTATACTGTTAGAGGAAAATTGTCTAGGCAATACGTGGGGGGTTATGTGTATATTTCCTATTGCCAGTAACAATAATGAGAGCGTTCTGAGTTGCCCAGCACACAAAGCTTCAAGCATACAAACTGTTAATAAATCCGACTCCTCACAAAACAGAAAATTAATGCCATATTCAGGATGATGTGTGGTCCAAGATATATTTTTCAACATAGTCCTTTGGGTGTCCCAACACCTTAATCATGAGCTCGGCGGCCATCTGGCGACTCCCAATGGTTTACCACCCACCGTGGAAGCCTCCTGGGTAGCTGAGTAAGAGCCCTGTTCTGCACCACCATTTCTGCTCGCACAAAAGTCCCTTTAACGTCAGTAATTTTGCCACAGGAAGGTTCCCAAATCGTATGCACAGTATCAACATTTTTTTCTAGGCAGTGCACAGGAGTAGAGCCTGTGTGTCTTCATGAAAAGCCCCCTCTTCCTTCTCTAAATCCCCACCAAAAGATCTATGGCCAGGTGAGATTGAATCACTACCAGCTCACAATTAGTTTTAGCACATGCTCAGCATACCTGCAGACACCTCTTTAGCAAATCTCACACTTAACACAGCATTTTGTTCCACTTGGCATGATCCCAGCTCCTGCGAGAGTCTGTTCCTCACTGTGCATCCGCAGCCCCTGCTCCCTACCCTGTTCACGCTGGCTGGCCTCGACTGCTTCCAAATATCAGTTGCTAAAGCTTGTTCCCTAGGCTTCTCCGCAGGTCTGCTCTGCAGAAATCCCTCACATCTGGTTGCTAATCTCTCTTCAAAGGTGTCAGTGGTGCAGATGCTAAGTAGGCACCCAGAGGTGAGTGGATGTTTCAGACAATGGGTGCCAGGGGAACAGTACAGAGAAATGTATGGTTTGTGGGCATAGAATCAAGTTTAAGAATTTACACTAGAAATTTACTGATCCCTATGAATCTTTTAGATGTGCCCAAGTACTTTTTCCCCTCACAGCACTAGCATGTTGCCCAGAAGATGGAAATAGTTTTTCTTCCTCTCATTCACATCAGAAGCAAGCAACAACTCCATGCATATTGGGCTCATGTCTATTTTACAACTTTTTTTGGGGGGGGGGGTGGGGTGGGGGAGTGGTAAAGGACATATTTTTGTTTTTATTTTCAGATTTAACACTATTTCCTTGTAGTACATGTGTCATCTCTAAACAAAGCAATGTAAGGGTTATTTTAGTTCCTCGAAACAAAAGAATCAAGAACACCAGTAGTGCCAATTTTGAGGCAGATCTCTTAATAACAGATCTCTCTATAAAGTTCCCTGTTTTCCAGTACAATGGAGTCTGGTAAGCCAGATGGTAAGCCATCTAACCAGATGAATACATCTGGTAAGACCATGATGTATTCAGCAATAAATGTTTAACCACTTCTGATTTTCTACCTATTTCCTGCTCACACAACCCCAGTAGGTGTTAGGGGATTTTATTTGTTTGTTCATTTGTTTTGTTATGCCCTTGAAAAAATACAGAGTGGGGATACATCTCTGTCAGGAGACTGTGGAGGCATAAGGAGAGAGAGAGAAGAGATGTAGGGTTAGGAAGGAGGGGCTAGAGCCATCGGACAAAATAAACTAAACCAAGTCTGAGGGCAGACTGGGATGAGGAATCAGCAATGGGGATGACATAAAAGTATTTGGAAAAAAGATCCAGAGACAGAAGCTGGGCAAGGGGAATGAAAACAGCTGATAGAAAAGTTTCTTATGTAGTATGTGTTTGAACGCCTTCTAGTGTTGGCCCACATAACAAGTTTTACAATTTAAGTCTTAAATCAAGGGTAATCTGCCACTGTGTCATTACTGTTAGGGTATTTTTTTGTTTATTGACTATCAGAAGACACATTCCAGAAATAAAAAAATAATTGATACATTAAAAAAAATAAATTGGGATGATAGCATCAATTAAGAAAGATTAGGAAGTGCCATATGTTAGGTACCTTTATAAACACAATTTAAGCCTCTATGAATATGCATTATGATAGAATTGCCTGAGTTTTCAGAATGAGTGACCATATATTCAGATATTACCTATTGCACTATATTCGTCAGAGAATGTTGTAATCACGTTACAACATATTCATTAATACAGTGTCCTTTACCTGATTGAGCTTGCCTTTTGCAATAAATTTCAGGTGCATGGAATTTTTTAATTTTTTTTTTTTTTTAAAGAAAATACAGCGCAGTAAAATAGCATCACAGTAGGGAAGCTTCAGTTTTTTCATTAATTTAAAATCTGGGTCACTGCACAGCCATTAAAATAATCCTAAACCAAATAGACTGCCCATCCTTACAGCTGAAAAAAGGTGGTGGGAAAATTAACTGCCTGGGTTGAACTAACAAAGGTGGCAGACCGAGACACTTAAAGACAGACAAGCCACATAGTTCAACTGCTAAGCAGGTTCAACTCTGAAGGAAAAGATGAAGCAACAAGGGGTGTGTCTTGCTTCTCACATGGTAGTACATTGCAGTGTCAGCTCCAAGAAAAATGAAAACTTTGGTTTAAGAAGTCTGAACTAATGTGCACATGGGAAATTTAATGTAAGAGTAAACTTTGTAACAAATTGACAGTTAAGCTAACAATTTATATAAATGTCCATGCAACTTGCTAAGTAATCTTGGCTACTTTAGGTTTCCTCTGTCCTCAAAGGCTTTACATTTGTCCAAGAACCTGAAGGAATATTATATGAACAACTAAAGTTGCAATGAACAGATGATAAACTTTCCAACTGGATAAAAGGAAAACAAGCAACAAAAAAAGCACCGAGGAAGAACCTTGGTACAAATGCCTTCCATTCATGCAACATAACTGTCGATATTTTTTAGACCCGAAGAAGCCAAATTGCTCAGTTTGGGTTATTTTTAAATACATGTGCTCATGGTTTGCAAAGTTGAGCCATGGTGATAAATGAAGATGGATTTGTGTCAGAAATATGGAATATAAACTTTTAACTTTCTCAGACATTGAGTCAGATCCACAGTAGCAAATCGGGATAGGAGATAGACACAAAAACTAAGTGTGTCATGAAAAATGCAACAGGACAGTAAAGTTTAGAGTTGCTGTGGAAACCCTACTGCTGAAACTTCTGACTTCTGTGCCTTTGACTTCTTGATCATAAGGTTTCACTAAAGGAGTGTTTGTGTTGAATATATTTTCTTTTCCTTCTACTTGGAAACAGATTTGCATGAGAATAGTACCTTTGTTTCCTGGGATTCCATCTGCTTTCACTGCTTGCTGCTCACCTGAAGCCCTAATCCTCTGTGTGACTTTACAAATGGCTATTGTGCACACAATTAAGGGTTTCAGGTGGGGAATGGTTACCAGAGTAAGATGAACTCTTCAGATAAAAAAGGTCTCATTTTCATGCAAACCTTTCTGATAATAAGGAATGAGAGAGGAAAAAAAGAGAACAGAATACATAGCAGTGACAGAAGTGTTTCTCAAGAAAATTTTCTTGGGAATTTTTTCATTACAAAACATCCTGTTTGCATGGGAACCTGCTATGCCATTAACATCTCATGGGGAAGACTGCAATTGGTATACATGGTAGCATACCCTTCTCCCTCTACATCAGGCTTATAAATCTGCTACCTCTCACACAGCATCTTTTAAAGTCCCTAAAGATAAAGTGAGGAACATTGATAAGCCTACCAGAACTCAGAAATATGAACACTGTCAGTGCTTGCTCTAAATTGCCAAAATAAAAATGTGAGTCTACCCAGCAAGATAAGCTGATGCACTTGCCTTGAATTTGCAGCTCGCTCTCAGACATTCTTTTGAGACAAAAAAGACAATGTGAAAACATGGGTTAAGCTGCTTATAGATGCTGTGTTGAGAGAACAGATAACGATAAACTCCCTCAGAATTAGACAATGTTCTGGCAAAGCTATAAAAATGGTTTTAACAATAAAGTGGCATCATCACACTAAAAACAGAATTGTACACCCATCCAGGCTGGAAGTACAGCTCAATCCCTTGTTAGAACAGGGCTAATGTCAAAGTCAGGTCAGGTCACTCAAGTTTTGAAAATCTTTGGTACAGAATCTCCAGTTATCAGGTAATAATAATACCAGAGGCCCAGCAGGCTGACAAGCTGTAATCTGGTATCACATAAACAAGCTGAAAATCATTATTAAAAAGACATATGCAAAAATATCTACAGTATGTGCAATATCACAGCAACTCACCGATACTAGTAAAAAAAAACCAAACCCAAAATTGTCCTTAATTCCTGAGTAGAATTCTTTTAAAGAACCAACAAAAGAGTGAATGAAATTGTACCTGTGAACAACATAATCTTACTGGGACTGCTAAGGGATATTGAAGATGGTTCAAAATCAGATAATATAAGTGACTTTAATTAGCACTGCAAATAGATACATTCAGGTCTATCACAGTTCAGGACATCACAAAACAATTAGCTCTTCTACCTGACCAAAACAGTACCACAGACCACATCTGTATGCAGAGATTTTAGAGCAAGGACAGAAGGAGGAAGTGCTCAGTCACCATCTCTATCTTGAAATACTGCAACATGCCCCAGCAGTAGCAAAACATTACCTATAAGAAACCACAATTTACAAAAGAAAGGCTTCCCTTTTGATGAAGCTGGATTTTTATGACAAAAATAATGTCACTTTTACAGTTTGTTAACTCTAATACACAAGAGCAGGGATCAGCTCTGTGGCAAGCAAATAACCAGCACACTACACACAAATTCAAGTAAGGGCAACATTACAACTGTTAATGTTCAAGACAATTTCAGTCATCATATGATATGTGTATGTAAGAGATTTTGGAAGGGCAGAAGAAAGACCAGCTTCTTTCTCAAAAACTACTAACAGACTGTTGTGTAACCTCAGGTGAAATCACTTCTGTGCTCTATGCTTCTGCTTCCTTTCCTACTGGGTCTATTTAGACTAGGAGTTCTTCAGGGATAGGGACTGTCTCTCACTTTCTATTTATACAGTGTCTAGCACAGCGAGCCCCTGATCTCGGATGAGATCTATAGATGCTATTGCATTACAAAAAATAACAACAGTAACAATGAAGTTATAACCAAATTAGACAAATATGAGAGGCATTAGATTTACTCATGAGAAGCTTCACTGGATCTTTTATTAGAGTCCATTACAACTGCCAATCTTAATGCTTAGTTAATACAGCGGGCAAAACTAACAATGAAAAAGTGTGTAGGTGAACAACTATACAAACTGAAGGCTGAAGGTCAACCCTGTGTCTGTTAAAGGGACCCATACTTAGCCAGTTGTAGCTGATTTTTGTTATATGTGATAAAACAGACTTAAAAAATTATTTTCAAATGGCAAGATGTTTAACAGATTTGACAGACAGAAAACTGTTACAAGGGATTATGTCTGTTAGTAAAATTTCACGCGGTTGTCCCTCATAATGACACTAATAACTTGCTTTTTATTAACCCTTATCTTCAAATGGATACTCTTTATTTTTCAAGTTCTAGCAAAATGTGTCTAGTGACTTTTCACCATTATTCTGGATTTCTTTTCAAAAAGGGGTTCCCATTTCAATCTTGTATGAACTACTCATCTGCTGAAGTCCAGCAGAATTTTTAACTCCTTTCAAGGGGTGCTTCTAAGAAGGAAAAAATCTACTCGTGTCTGAAGAAACATTCATTTATTTTTTCATGTCAAGAAACAAAGCAGTCTCAGAAGGATGTAGCAGATAGCAAACAGATTCATTTGCCTTGCTGGAAATATTTATACTTTCTTTCTAAAATACATTTTACAATGATATGATAACTTAAAATGAGAGGAAAAGAATGACACCTTTGGTATTTCTCTACAGGGAACGTTTCTGGAGACACCTTATACCTAGGACAGTCTACTCCATTTCAAAGGCAAGTATTTGCTGTATAGAAGCAACCTCTGCTAATGGATGCAAACCTAGCAGGCAGCAAAACCACTTTGATCTCCCCTTTTAAATGTTTTTGGAATTTATCCATTGCCAGGGAGTCAGTTTCTTCTCCTGGAAAATGCTGAACCCTTGTACTGATTATATTCCTTGATCAACAAAGCTAAATTTTAACATTTTAGGACTCACAATAAGATTTGTATTGGTGTAGTCTCCAAACATGCCTTCACCATGTAAATATCCAAAAGAATTCTAGGGCTTTTTCTATTCTAAGTCAGAGAGTTATCAGCAGGAATATTTCAGACCCTAACAGTAGTCACTTCCATCTCAATATAAGTTTTATAAATAAGAAACTGCAGAAACTACACAATTTATATGATGTCAAAAGTTACAAAAAAATATTTTTTTTTGTACAGTAGAGTATTTGAGAACGGATATTTGAAATGCTGGATATCCGTGGCTCTTAATACTATTAGATGATTTACCCATGGACAAAGTCCTGCATAATTTCACATAACAATAACTAGAACACAGAGGAATTCAAGTATGAAATACTTTGGACTTTTAATACAGTTTGATGAGGAAGTTTATGTTCCTTGCTATATGGAATTCCAAAATCTTAGGTAAACTAAAATACCCCAGTAATTGGAATTTGTTTGCTTTGTATTTTTTCATTAGAACCAATTATTTTTCTTGTACTGCTGTTTTGCATGTATGTATGTATTTTTTCAGCCAGAACTGAAGAGCTATATTCAGTGAACCTTTTATCTTTGTAAGATCTCTTGTCATAAATATTATTCCCACAGATTTAATTTAGTATGCTGAATTTTTAAGGACTAAGTAAAAAACCAAAAGCAATAAAGAACAATGCAAATTTCAAAAACAATTAACAGCACACTGAATACCTTGCACTAAAATGATTGCTTCGTATCCATTGAAAATCAGACCGTATTAAAAAAATTACAGCCCACAAGGCAGATGCTAGAATATGAACTCATCTGGTCTCCTACTTTTATATAGTTTATAAAGGTCAAACAGAGCCCAAAAAGCATGTGCACAAAATGAAGCATTGTACTAGCAGTTTAGAAGGTGAGAATTCAGTTATGTTTTTGTTTTGCTTTCTAGTCTTCAAGCTATTGTTATTAGCTTGTAACCCATGTATAATAACAAATACTCATGCAAGAGAAATATTAATAATAATAAATACAGGATCACACAGTAATTTGATTAATTCAATAAATAAACTAAGTATTACTATCTAATACACTGTGTATAATGACTTAAAAAGAAAGTAATTAAATTATGTATTTTAAACATTAACAGATATATGACCAAGTCATACAATATACATCAAGATGAAGATCTGACTTTCCCTGTTCTTGATTCAGGTTTTGATAAAGCATTATGCAAACACAAAGTTTGACTTCAGATCTGAATTTTGCTGAAAGGAGTAGATACTGAGTTCCGACTGGAGCCCATTTTGAAATGTCACACAGACTGAGTTTTCTACCCGTGATGAATTATTTGGATGATATTTAAAATAAATATAATTATTTGATCTAGACAGATGAAGTGATATTTATGCAACCTGGACTGGAAATAACTAATAAGTCTTCTCAAAGATGCAATGTCACCCAAGCACTGGCCAAAAGACTGACCAGTAGAATCAAACCAGCCCGTGGCTTAATTTTGAATTGTCACACTTAAACATCTTTGTGCTAAACACCATGTATAGTGTGCTGAGCATGAAGGCAAATTCTAAGAAATGCCCACACAAATAATTAGGCACTATCAGACATCAATGTTCAAGAAATTTGCATTTGGGGAAAAAAAAAAAAAAAAAAAAGACAAAGTAAGCTCTCTATTTTGGGACTGTGAAAAAAAAGAATATGAATAAACCAGAAAGCAACATTATATTTCTTAATGTTTTGGAAGAAAGGTGGAAGTAGAAAAAACAGAAGGTGCAGTATTTACATTTTTTAAGTGAATAGAGATGACATTTCTTAGAGAGTGGCTGAGCACCTCCTTCAAAATAACCGACATCAAGAAAAGAAAGAAATAAACCTCAGCAGCTTCTGCTAGCTAACGCTGCACAGAAGACACTGTTACTGAAACTTCCCCCCATCCCTAACGGGTGGGAAGTGGGACTACTACTGGATTTGCTGTTGCCTGCTGTGCACGCCACTGTTTCCCAGCGTATGCAAGGGGAAACTTGCTTGTTCTAATCAAAGACAGGAGCACTAGTGCTGTGTGCACACAGTCTCCTAGCACTGACATATGTTGACTTCAACTTCAGAATGCTTTCTATGACACTGTAGAGACACTTGACTTCCTATTGGGGAAGTGCAGCTTTCTTTCCTAACAATGGGCCAACTGGTTTTCATAACGGAGATAAATGCTCCCTGCTGTGAATTGTAATAGAAAAACATGTCAAACAACCAACAATAAAAAGAAGCACAGCCAAAAGACTGGCTTTTCCTGTTTTTATGTGCAGCATAGAGGAATCTGAGCACGTGAACAGCACTTGGCTCCTTACAAGCCAAAATATCACTTCTTTTAAATGAGAAAGGGAAAAATGCAACTCATTTCTGACCCTTTTTTCACTCTGAAGTGCAGACATGAAAACTGAGCCCATTAGCACTTATTTGCCAGAGGTTATTAAGAAATACGTGAATATGAAAGTCAGATGCTTTATTAAAAAGAGGAATGGTTATTCAGTTAGGATTTTTCCACCCTTTTAAAAGCAGTTATAGTTGTGAGTGATAAGGACAGCCAGCTGCCATTCTGATGATCCCATGATATTGAGTTTTAAGTTTTCTGCTTTTGCTGACAATAGATCATTCATTTAAAAACTCCTCCTCTTCCAACCTATCATATGTTCACTTTTTTCTTGCCCTGCATGATACTCTATTGCCTTACTTTTTTCCCCTGACTCTCTTTTATAGCCCCCTAGTTTTATTTTGATGTTTCTTACTACTTGGATCTGTGAAACTGCACTGTAAACCTTCAATGAAATTCACTGTTCCTACACCCTCTCCTTGTCCATTTGGCATGTTTGCAATGCATTTTTCCTTTTCTTGCTGTCCTTCTAATCTGCTTAAACTGGAGGAAGCCAACAATGAGTATACATGATTCTGCAGATTATTGGTTAATAGTAGATCTACTCACTTTGGGTTAGTTTGTGCAGAAGGTATTAAGATGATTGTGGTCATTGAGTGACCTTTTTGACCTCAGATGCACACATTGCCATGGCTAAAGACAGCCCTAGTTTATGGTATCCTTCTGGTAATAGTAGATGATGAGGTATCTAAAGTGACATCTGTGAACTGCCTACAGTACCAAGAGTCATTTTGATAGGAGCGAAATTTTGACAGTCCTGCTTTGACAGGCATGAACATGTCTGTCTGTTAGTATCTTTGTTCTGTTCTCTTTTTCTGTTTCTCTTGTTTGCTACATATACCAGACTCCTAGAAAGAAAGATTGGTGCATGTGCCAGGCACACTGAGCTTCATATGCAGCAGACATACAGTATTTAACTTGTAAGCATTTCAAGGAACACCAGGGCAAAACCAGGAAACCTGGTACCAACACGTCTCAACAGACTTAATTGAACATGCCTAGACTAACTATACAACATGTGCATTTGGATGCATCTCACTGCACCTATAGGATGAATATTTGCATGAGACTGGGGAACTTCTAAGCCACAGGAAGCTGAGCAAGTATCACTGTCCGCCTATTCTCTTATTTTTCTCAGTTTATCCACAGCGCTGGCAGATGACTAGGCTGGATAGATTTCGGACGCAGTATGTTCTTAGGACTTAGTTGGTGTGAATCATGCTGGTGAGAGATGGTGCTAAAAGGGCTAAATCCGCTCAGGTCCCTCTGGTGCCTAGTATTTCTGCCAGTTTGTGTGGTACTTTTTGTTAGCTCTGATTCTACTATAATGAGCCTACTGCTGTTTGATTTTAAACCAAGCATTTCAAAGGAGAAAAATAACAGTGACTTCATCCAATGTTGCTGTTTGCCTACTACACTCCCTTGCTCCACATATAAAATCATCACCTCACACCTGGAAGTTATTGTTATTTTGATTATGAACCCTAAATCTCCTGGAGCATAAGAGGATTCCTTATTCACTTGCATGGTGGATGCCTGTGCTTTCAGAACAAAAGGTGCTGGACTCCATCTGTGTTTATAAATTGACATTCTAGACAAGCACAAATTGTGAGATTAGAAACAATAGATTAGAGAATGCAAGATGTTTGTTACTGTAATAAGGATAATTAGACTGTGGCTGGGTTGTCAGTAGAATGGGAGAGGTCACAGAAAAAGCAAAGAAGAAGAGTCACAATGAGAGTCCTCAAATGTGTGGTTATCAGACAGGCTGCTTCCACCCTGCTCTGTTTTCTGTTAATAAGACCACAGCTTGGAACCCATCTGAAGACTCTGAAATATAAATGCATTAAGGTACATTAG
Source organism: Ceryle rudis (assembly GCA_033439905.1). Classification (NCBI taxonomy): domain Eukaryota; kingdom Metazoa; phylum Chordata; class Aves; order Coraciiformes; family Cerylidae; genus Ceryle; species Ceryle rudis. The sequence goes on from JAAGNO010031058.1 coordinate 36,669, forward strand.
CTACTATGGCTGTAAAGAACCTTAGAGTCATGACATTATCAGATATGCAGGACAAAGAACAGATCCTCAGAGCAGCCAGAGAAAGCAAACAATTAATTACAAGAATAGCCTGCCCACATGTTGTTCTTCCCAGACCGGAGCCCGATAGCAAAAATTCAAAAGGCATAAATTAGATTTTAAGATGCTGGGAGATATTGAAACTTGCTTCCATTTGATATAGAACAAAGTCTTCTACAGAGGACAGTCATATACTGTTTCTGCAGGTTGTGGGAAAAAAAAAGAAAGTACACTTGAAAGCATAATGATAATCAGGATCTCTGTGGCATTGGAGAAAATCTGTAAAAAGGAGTGGATATTGAAGGATCTCTTGAGCCAATATATTGGGGCTGGAGTGGGAAGGGGAAGAAAAGGGGGAAAGAATAGAGCCCGATTTATAGATGGCTGAAGTTTTCTCTCTTTTCAAGTAACTGTCAAATAAACCATATGGAATTGTACATTTCATGTGATATTTAGGACAATATTTCTGCAACATTAGATCAAATATATAGTATCCTGAGCAGTACATGACCAGTGTCACATACACTGTTGCTGAAGAAAAGAAAGAAGTGTCTCTGAACCTGCTGTGAAACTGGCCCTAGGTTTACGCTCTGCAGAGCTAGTCCATGCAAGTCATGACAAGCACTGGCTACTGAAATATAGCACTGAGGCTTAATATCTTGCCAATATTAATCACTTGCACATCTCTTTTGATTCGTATTTGCAGAATGTTCTTTCTTTCATATTTTTTTTTTTCCCATCCCATGTCTGAACTACTTCACTGAACTTTTACATAGTGTAAAAACGTACCTAACAAAGGAAAAAGGGAAAGATACAGGCCCTGGAGACAAATATATCATGTGGACTCACTTATTCAGGCCCAGACCTGCTCACTCTCAGTTTCATGCACATAAATAATAATATTGCCTTCAATGGCACTTCTTTCAAACTTAGACCGATATTTGATGGATAGACCCATAAGCCTCGTAACTACAAATTCCCTATTCATATGAATAAAAGCCTTCTGATCTTAAATAAATAAATAATTTTAAAGCATCCTGTATATTCATAAATATTTTCATCTTTTTTAAGACATACTTTTTTTTATATGAACTTTTTAACTGTAGGACAGCTCTGATGATTAATACTCTACTGAGAAGCATCATTCCAATGGGTGTAACTAGTTCTCTTACAAAACATGGCTGTTAAATGTTGAAAAGGATATATTTACAAAATATTTTATAATTTTTTTAGAAAAGCCATGTGCATATGGCCTTACTTTACTTCATATCTACTCTTTTTTTTATTATTAGTTATTTAAGATGTCAATCTGTCAGAGTTGTTCTATACCAATCTGACAACTGTGCAGTAACACTGTCTGTATTAGTTTCTTTTCACAGTCGAACCGCAGAAAAGATGTTTATAATTGACCATGCAGTAACACACAGTTGCCATGTCTTTGTTTTAGTTCCCATGAGTTATCTATGCTCTATACTATTTCCTGTTAAATGTCTGCTTGCATTCTACTGTTTTCATCGCAGATGTGCTAAAAAAAGTGAAGAAACTGTTGATATCTGTGCTGCAGGGACTACCTATATCCCAGGGAGATAGCCTATAGTTCCACAAAGCACTTAAGGACAAGAATAACCTCTTTGTTACTCAGCAAAGCAATTTATTTAAGTATGCAGTTGAGTATTATGCTGAAAATGGATGGAATGATTACTGCTTGGTGCTAAAATTGTGTTTAATTGTATTTCTTGCCTAGGCAATCAGGGGATTAAAGGATGACCCTGTAGCTTTAGTTATAGTTAAAGCTGTTGGTGAAAATTTACAAAGAAAACACAGTAGTTTTCTCAGCCCTATTTTCTTCTGAACAGTGAGCACAATGAACTATGCTGTGATGGCAGACACAAACAATTGAAGGAAAATGTCTTTGTAACTTGGTACACCACTTTGTGTGTTCAAATGCAGAGACACACTTGATGTTTCAGCTGTATATAAACTGTTATAAACTGGCATTTTATGGCATTTGTAATGAACTTGGTGATTATAAATGCAAATTTAGCTAATTTAAACCAGTCTCTTATTAACAACACATATTCAAAATTAGAATATTTGTATTTAATTGCACATCCTAGTAAAAATGTGAATGCATTACAACTATGCTGATTTTCAGTATTGTCAAAATTTATTTCCATCACAGATTGCCTATCTTTTTGCTCTCACATTCTTCTGAACACAGGTCTGTCTTTGAAAGAAAGATGAACAATCAGGTGACTTTCCATGTCCACTGTTACTTCTGTCACAGGGTCAGTTTTGCCATCCTATATGTCAGCCTACGGGGGACTTCAACTTCCCAGATGTGTGCTGGAAATACAGTACAGCAGAAAGGGAGTAGTCCCAGAGGTTCCTGGAGCATGTGGAAGAGAACTTCCTGATGCAGCTGGTGAAGGAGCCAGCTAGAGAAGGTGCTCTCCCAGACCTGCTGTTTGTTAACAGAGAAGGAGTTGTGAGAGATGTAACAGTCAGAGGCCATCTTGGGCATAGGAATCATAAAATGATAAAGAGTTTTTGACTCTTGGAGAAGTAAGGAGTGGGGCCAGCAGACCTGCCATCTTGGACCTTCATAGGGCAGACTTTGACCTGTTCAGGAGACTGATTGTCAGTGTCCCTTGGGAGGCCATCCTGAAGGGTAGAGGAATCCAGGAAGGCTGGACATCAGGAAAGAAGTCTCAAAGGCACAGGAGCAGCTGTCCCAGTGTGCTGAAAGACAGACTGACAGGGAAGAGACCAGTCTGGCTGAACAGAGAGCTTTGGATGGAACTCAGGAACAAAAGGAGAGTTTATTGCCTTTGGAAAAGGCAGTGGCCACTCAGGAAGACTACAGAGATGCAGTGAAGCTGTGCAGGGAGAAAATTAGGAGAGCCAAAGCCCAACTAGAAATCAATCTAACTATGGCCATAAAAGACAATAAAAAATGTTTCTATAAATACACTAACAACAAAAGGAGAACTAAGAAGAATCTCCATCCCTTATTGGATGCAGGGGGAAAGAGAGTGACTAGGGACGAGGAAAAGGCTGCCGTGTTTAATGCCTTCTTTGCCTCAGTCTTTAATAGCAGGACTAGATGTTTTCTGGGTAGCCAGCCTCTCAAGCTGGAAGACAGGGATGAGGAACAGAAGGAGGCCTCCATAATGCAAGAGGAAATGGTTAGTGACCTGCTATACCACCTAGACATACACAAGTCTATGGGGCCAGATGGGTTACACCTGAGAGTGCTGAAGGAGTTGGTGGATGCACTCGTCAAGACTCTTTCCATCATTTACCAACAGTCCTGGCTAACTGTGGAGGTGCCAATGGACTGGAAGTTAGCAAATGTGATGCCCATCTACAAGAAGGAGCATAAAAAGGATCTGGGGAACTACAGACCTTTCAGTCTGACCTCAGTGCCAGGGAAAGTCATGGAACAAATTATTTGGAGTGCCACAACACACCATTTACAGGACAACCACGTGATCAGGTCCAGTCAGCACAGGTTCATGAAGGGCAGGTCCTGCTTAATGAATCTCATCTCCTTCTATGAGAAGGTGACCCATGTGGTGGATGAGGGGAAGGGTGTGGATGTTGTTTACCTGGACTTCAGCAAAGCCTTTGATATTGTTCTCCCCAGCAACCTCATGAAAAAAGTGGCAGCCCTAGATGGGCAGACACTCTGTTGGATCAAACACTGGCTGGATGGCTGGGCCCAGAGACTGGTAGTGAATGAAATCCAGTTGGTGACCGGTCACAAGTGATGTTCCCCAGGGCTCAGTGCTGGGGCCACTCCTGTTTAGTATCTTTATCAATGATCCTGATGAGGAAATTGAGAACACCCTTATTAAGTTTGCAAATGACACCAAATTAAGTGGGGGTTTTGATCTTCTTGAGGGTAGGAAGGCTCTTCAGAGGGACCTGGGCAGGCTGGATCAATGGGCTGAGGCCAGTCATATGGGCTTCAAGCAGACCAAGTGTCAAGTCCTGCACTTGGGTCACAACCACCCCCTGCAATGCTACAGGCTTTGAGAGGAGTGGCTGGAAAGCTGCTTGGCAGAAAGGGACCTGGGGGTGTGATTGACAGCCAGCTGAACATGAGCCAGCACTGTGCCCCGGTGGCCATGAAGGCCAACGGCATCCTGGCCTAGATCAGGAATAGTGTGGCCAGCAGGACTAAAGAAGTGATTGTTCCACTGTACTCAGCACTGGTGAGGCTGCACCTTGAGTTCAGTTTTGGGTGTTGCAGCATAAGAAAGACATTGAGGTGCTGGAGTGGGTCCAGAGAAGGGCAACAAAACTGGTGAAGTGTCTTGAGAGTCTTACAAGGAGCTGCTGAGAGAGCTGGAGTTGTTTACTCTGAAGAAAAGGAGGCTGAGGGGAGACTTTATCGGTCTCTACAACTACCTGAAAGGAGGTTGTAGAGAGGTGGGGTTTTGTCTTTTCTCACAAGTCACAGCTGATAGGACAAGAGAAAATGGCATCAAGTTGTGCCACGGAATGTTTAGGTTGGACATTAGGAAAAGTTTCTACACCAAAAAGCGTTATCAAAGACTGGAACAAGCTATCCAATGAAGTGGTTGAATAACCATCCCTGGATATATTTAAAACCCATCTAGATATGGTGCGTAAGGATTTGATGTAGTTAGTAGTGGCCCTGGTAGTTAGACATAATGGTTGGACTTAATGATCTTGAAGGTCCTTCCCAATTATAGTGATTCTGTGAACCTCAGTCTTCTGGGTGTGAGTGAAGTTTCCAATACCACAGTTCACCAGCATTTGCACTCTGAGAGATTGCATGCTGGTTACTGGGATCCAATCTCACATGCTGTATGAAGTCTCAAGCCATGCTTTTTTTCAGAGACCAGGTCAAGCTCTTGTGAGTACAGGATTGTGCACATGTAAAATAAAAAGAGTCCCATGTAAAGACACAGCTCAAATACCAAACGCACTCCAGGATACATCTGTATGGCTCATGCCTCCTCAGAGTAGATCCAGTAAAAGGCATATGACATTTTTTATTTCTGTGAGTTATCACCAGAAGGATTCTGAGAAGCAAAGGGATCTGGATGGATGCAAGTTAAGAGAGTAGGATGGGAGCATAATGGAACAGAGAGGAGGTAGCTAGCATAGAAAGAAGTGGATCACACAAAGAGGAGTTGTTTTTGTAAAGAGCAAGGATAGGTAAGGCAAGAAAAAACAGAAAAATATATTATTTAGATGTTTTTCTCTTGAAGGTGAAGGAATTTGCACTGAAGTGTGCAGGAAAACAGAAGTAAGAACTTCAAGCATTTATCACATATTTTAAGCCATGAGAAATGATACAACAGTAAGAATTTTGTTGTGCAAGGAGCAAAGTGAATTGCAAAGAGTATGTCACCATATTAGACAACTGCAGTTGAAGTACTTCTAAAACGAGTAGTATACTTTTGACATATGGCTATGCCTAAAAAGCCAATCTACTCTTACAGCCTCTCACATTTCCAGGTGGAAAGGACCATTTAGAGTGCATCAAGGAATATCTACCAGACTACCACATTTCTTCAGTTGTCACCTCAATGAAATATTTTGGTGGAACCCTGCATGTTGTTATACTGGATACTGTCACAGGACTTGGAGCCCTCAGTCATGAAATGGGTCCCCTGTGCTAGGATCCAGTGATGCATTTCAGACAGTCAACCAGAGGAATTTCTGGTCTCTAGCAATGCATTTACATGCACACACTAACTTTTGCAGTGCAAGGGTTTATTGTTGATGTCAGTGAGTAGGAGAGGAAGGGAGGGAAACAATTTCACCCTATGCAAAATGAAAACCAGAAAATTTATGGAATGAAAAAACCCCAACTTAGTAACTCGACATAAAATATTTCATTTATATTTTCCCACAGATGGGCAGAGAATATTTTACATTACCTTTTCCAACAGACTAGTAATCTCAAATATATCCTCTTACTGCTCTAATGATGCCATTACTTTCACACTTGTGCTATTATTCTTTTAGCAAATTGTTCACAAAATATTAATGTGCTTATTGCGCGTGAAACTTGGGTTTCAGTATTTTAAGTATGACAGGATACGACAACATCATTTTTATCCCACAACAGATAATAGATAAGTATCTATTTTGTAGAAAAGTAATTAATTTCCAGTAGACTTACATACCAACTGTGAAGTCAAAGTTCTTTTTCCTTTTTATTCCTTATAATTCACATGAAATTAAATGGTCCTGGATGTAAATGTTTGCTACTGAACAAAGACAGAATCAATACAATCTAGAAGAGTTTACTATAAAACTTAATATTTCCCAAACTGTTTTTCTCAGGAGAAGGAGGGAAAAGAAGGAAAGAGAAGAGGAGGGAAGTGATTTAACCAGCTCTAGACCTAGCCATACAATTCTTAACTTTATTTCTTTTTAATTACACTCTCCCCCAAAGTAAATTTCTCATTTTATTTTGACAAGCATCTCAGACAAATATTCACAAACTCCTCATACTACTGGAAGAAAATATTTCTACAAGAAGAGGTAAACTTTATGCTTTCTTTAACATACATTACTGGAAAGTACAATGACCTCACTTAAGTACATGTGGGTAACCTCATAAATAGTGCAAATGCATTATTAGAAGTGTTAGCAGATTACAGCCTGATACCCAAGACTTCAGTCTGTTTATTAGGTATTGCCCTGAGCCCTGAGGGAATCTACACTGGGACGACTTCTCTTCTCCTGTCATGTGCAGACTTTGTGGAGTCTTTTTTAGCCTGGGAGTTTGGTAAACCCAAACTTCCCAAGAACCTTTGAAAAGTCAGGTTTGCTTTGTTTTTAAATCAGTAATTATGTAACAACACAAAATCTGATCACTGTTGTAGCATGTGATATCACCTCTCTCCCACAAGTAAAATGCCATTTTAAGACTGTAGAGGAGCAAGATTTAGAAAGAATTATTTCCTGTACTTAGGGGCAAACTTGTTAAAGAGTAGGAGTAATAGCACTTCAGCTAAAGCAAGGCAGGCTCTTCTGCATGACTTTCTCCCACACATCCCTCCCAATGCCAATGAACTGTTTCACCTCCTTTTATTGCAGTCCTGGGCCTCTGTGTAACTCTGCCAAAACACCTCAGTCCTGACCTGTGATGCCCTTTGCTATTCCAGACCTGGGGCTCCCAAAAGGTTCTGCCATGACCTCCTTTCTGACCTGCACTGAGCTCCCTGCTATTTCTCTCCTCAAGCCAACATGCAGACTTTGTGTGAAGGCCACTCAGGTGCCCTGCAGTACCTCCTGCTATATTTGCAGTCCTGGGCCCCTCTGTAGCTCTGTAAATAAGCCTCCATCCTGACCTGCAGCAACCCTTGCTATTAGGATCCAGGGATCTCTTCTGAGTAGAGCTTGCCAATCATTCCAGACCACTGCCTAGGGGTAGTGAGGGGATTTTTTGTCCTCATTTTTTTTTGTGGGGGTGGGGAGGGAAGAGAGAGGGGGGAAGAGGGAAAGGGCTGTTTTTAAAGCTTAATAGAATCAATGAAGAATTTAAAGAATACAGTTTAACATGTTATGAAAACAAAAGCTTTGCTCTGGTTCACTGCAACAAAAGCACATGAAATGACACTTTTCTACTTATGGGAACACAATGTGGACTGAAATAGAAGGAGAGAGCACATAGGAAAGGATTAGTCAGAAGCAATCAAAGATCCTGATAGACAAAAGAAAAACCTAAATTTCTTTGTGTGTAATTGGAGGTGCAGCCCTGCACAGCTCAGCTCTGCTTCCTTGTAGCATTTGCTACTGATTTCCCATATTCAGCATTTTTTCTCTCCCTCATCTTTTTCTATACTTGCTCGCATGGGCCGTAGCCCAACAAAAACTGACGTGTGCTGAGTCTCACCAAACTCAAGGGGATTGGTTCACATACCTAACATTACTCATGAGTGAAAGGACAGGCAAATTTTCAGATTTCAAACCATGAAGTATTTGAGATAGAGATTTCTAAGTTTTGCCTGTAGAACTTCATACAAAAAGATGCATCAACACTAATGCTGTCTTGATTCGTATTAATGTGCAATATGCCAAACTCTAAGCATAAATCTACTTTTAGTAACAAGATAACTCTTGTTACTCCATAATTTCATAGAATCATTAGGGTTGGAAAGGACCTCTAAGATCATCGAGTCCGAACTTCATCCTAACATCTATGTACGCATTAGACCATAGCCTCAAGTGCTACCTCCACTTGTTTTTTAAACACCTTATTTAGGATGCAGATGTGGCCTCTTTTTTGGTTTTCTTTTTTTTTCCCCCGAGTATTTTGTAAACACTTGCCCTACAAACTTAAAATCTTATCTCTTTCAATATGGACATTTTTCCCCTCTGATCAGTATCAGCATGTAGGAAAACGTGCTCATTTTCTACCGCTGTAGCATTCTTTTTTCTTGTCTCTGAAACAATATAGGTTTTGCATACCCTTAATCTCCTCCCCCCCTCCCCCCCCAAATGCTCAATGCTTTTGGTTTCTTCACATCACCAGGAACACTTGTTCGCTGATAGTTGTTGTGCTGTTGGTTTGTTTTTGTTTGTTTGTTTGTTTTTTTTTAATAGTCTTTAACAGTGTACATTTAGGAAGAGAGATCAAAGTTGTAACTTGTTTTGAGCTATTTCAGAATTCATTAAATGTTTGTACTTCCCAATTTATGTCAAGACTGTAGGTTGAGATTACTATGCTATGTTTGCTGATATATTTGATGACTTTCTGGAAGCATCATCTCATAGTTTAGATAACAGCTAAAAATCATCAGAGAAAAAAAATTCAATCAGAAATTTCAAGTATCTTTAGGATAACTCTAGAGTCTACAACATGATGCAATGGGTGGAAGGTCATTTTAGACATGTATGATTATTGTTGGGCTGAGTAAAAAAAATGGTTTGTGTCTCTGTAAAATTTTTTAAATACAATTTACTTATATTTCTAAATAGGAACCTGTTCAAAATGTACATTAAAATGTTCATGTTAGTACTGATACACTTATTTAAGAAAAACCTTAAAGAAATAATCTTATTTGGTTTTAATTTGGCCAAAAGAAATAAATATAACCTGACTTAAATCCCACCAAAAAGACATGTCATCTAAAATATTTAATCAGACATAGCTACAGATGATGTTTTCAGTACTTAGACCATGATTTTACCTTTGGCTTTGGTTCACTTTGAGTTAACAAGTAATCTACATTGAAACCTTGGAGTCCCACATAAATCATCACTGAAAGAAAATGGCTTCTACCAGTCATTACTAAACATTAATTTGTTCCACCCTCAAATCCTGCTCTGCAGTTGTTGCTTGGGGAAATCAGGCGTTCATTTTCCCCGTCTGTTCCACACCTCAAATTGTTTTTTCCTAGTATGATCACACCCATGATGGCAGTGGCACCTAAGAAGCTTACAGTCAGAAGAGAATTGTTCATAGGATAGCCAATATCAACAGGCAGCTATACTCACCCATATTCAGAAGAAGGAACTTAATAACTTCATAGTTCTGCAGCTGTTTCAAACCCTGGCTATTGGTGGGGAAGGGCAACACCATAAAAATAAAACATGATAAAAAAAGATTATTTCCTAGATGCAAAATTTCTGAGACTTCTGGCTATAGCTTGATTGATTCTAACCTCCACATGTCATTTTCACCTGTGATATATGACAAAAAGTTTAATTTTTTTTTTTTTGCTAAATATATCCTTGAGCAGCTTGTATTGGATTTTATAAGAAAAACAGAACTGACACAAAGTGTGTTTCTTAAATGTAAAAAATGGAATTCTTTATTGCATAAAGCCCTAAAAAAAATTAAATGAAGAGACAACCATGATACAAATGTGGTCATGCATTATAAATGAATTCCTTTAAAAAAGCCTAGTTAATTAAATATACTTACCACATATTAGCTAGCATTTAGAGATGGCAAGATGGCAAAAAAACAAAACAGATCTCAGACTAGATAGGAGATATTTATGGCATATATTTGGAAACACAATCCTTTGAATTCCCAGGTTTAGGTTTTCATTTTACAACCAGAGGCCCAACCAGGACAGGGTAACAAGGATCTAAGCTACAGCAGGAGAGCTCAGGAGGAATTCTAGCAAAGCCAGCTAACATACCTCCAGGAGGAATGGGAGATTTCTAATCTGTGACCTGACTGCTGATGTCTTGTATGCTGTCCCTCACCACAACACAACCAGCAACTACAGGCACATTTAATCAGCTTTGAGTTTCAGGGAGCTGGACCTGCAGTAGTGTCAAATCAGTGCACTGTGAGGCAAAGAAGTATGGTTTCTCATGTTCCCTCCTCCTTTCCTCCTGTATCATCAGGTACTGCCTGACCCACAGTTTGCAAACTTATGAAAACAAATAAAACTTAACCTTTCTCTTACTTAGCTGGTTTTCACGATGGTTTTATTTGCTAGAAAACTCACAACACCGTCTGAAACAGCTTTGCCTCATTTCTGCTGCAAGAATATTAACAAATCCACAGATCACAGCAGGGACTGGAGAGAGACATAGCACAGTGGGAGCTGCAGTTTCTGAAGGCTGCACTACCACGTTATGAAAGACAAGACCTTAAGTAACTTAATCGACTTTATGCATTTTAAAGGTCTCAGAAATTTGGTGAATGTTGGGCTTCAACGGGAAAAATAGAAGCATCTCTTGAGACATGTTTCACAAAAAGTAAGGGGAAAATAACAAAGATGTACTACTACTGTAGGTGTACCTGAAGAAGAAATGTGACTTGACAGATGTTCATCACACCATTAACTTAACAAGGTCCTAAATCTGTCTCACGTCACCTTCCAAAACTGCATAGTGAGAATGTGCAGTCTGTTTTTTAAACAAGCTAACTCTGCCTTTACTTTCCTCACCAGGGTTTGTAGTGGCTGTAACATAAACTTTATTGAGCACAGTCAACATGGGAGGAGAGGATGGGGGAAGGGAGAAGGAAAATCAGTCGTGCTAGGGATTGTGTGACTAAAATAAGGTATTGAATTTCTGGTTTTCACAATGAAACACTCCAGGACAAATGAGGTGCTGAAGCAGGATTTATAATTCATTGAGTAATAGGATTTTGTACTGTTTAGCAGGATTAGGCATGTTAGAGAAAGACCTATTTATTTCAGTCTGACATTGGATGAGAAAAGTGTATAGTGCTCTTCATTGTTATTTTAAGCAATTTACAGGATTACTTAGTAGTGGAGGCCCTGTGCTCCCTCTATCTGTAAGGTGTCACAGTAATAGTGATATTTGTATAATTGCAGCCTTCTCCATACAGTTTCAGAATCACAGCAGTTGAGGGATCAAAGGTGTGAAGGTTGGTGGAGGGGACAAGGGAGGGAAAAGAGGGATGTCAGGGGAGGAAAAAGTAGAAACCAATTAAAACACTCCCTTATTAGGACCATGACCTCAGTGACCTCAGTCCTCCAAGTCTTTGGGACTTGGTTTGTTTCAGGGGTTTTATGCTAAAGTGCTGACTGTGCTTTCTCTAACTATGTCTGCCATTGACATGGCAAGGGACTGAAACCTCCTTTGCAAAGTGGTTGGGGGGAGGAAGGAGTTGTTTTTCACTAACACTTAGGATGGGATTTCCTGTTACAGATGTTATTATTTTGTTCCTTCCTGTGCCTCTCTTTAAAAAAGAGAAAAGAAAAAAAAAAAAAGGCAAACCAAAAAAGCAGTACATCTTATTTTTATTTTCTTAATATACTATGGATTTCAAGCAGCTATTTACTTATGTTGGCAAATGTGGAAACAAAACTAGCAGCATGTCCAAACTAAGGCTTCAGAGCAAAAGACATATGCAGAGAAAGTGGGACTTTTCCTAGCAGTGTTCATTCTAAAGCACATGCATGAAATGGCAGCTCATGTCAGGAAAGTCTTCAGGTCAGGGTAGAGAAGCTGAAAGCCAGTTTATTCCTTGGGAATCTGAAATGCAGTTTAATTAGACCAGTACAACAGTCTTTTTCATAACAAAGTTGTTAATCATGACTATTTTCTTTCTGAATTTAAAACATCTAAGGCAGTTTAAAAAATGAAATCCTTTCTCTACAGAAACTCAGATGGTTGAAATATACTGCCAATTAATTTAAAGAATTCCTCTGGAAATCTGCAGAGGTTGCATAATACACAGCTCTAGGTAATTTTAACCTAGAAAATAAGCCCCAGTGGCATGATCACTCTGCTCTCAAAATCCTAGAGCTCTCCTGTGAGCAACAAAATGACCATTTTCTGTCTGGCAACTCCATTATTACCGAAGAAATTGGAAAACTAGGTGCCTAAATTGGGATGACTTTCTGTTGAACACTGAATTATAATATGCAGAAAATGAAAATATTCCTTTTAGTCTTCCTAGAACACAAAACGTTGAGTTAGAAAAAGATGGTGAGTGGAAAATAACAACAATATTGAAAATCTTTGCCACGAGCTCATTTACAGGACTGAGGTGTTCTCAACATTTAAATATTGATACATATTCTGCTTGCAGAACAGAGCACCAACTGCAATGGATACCTACCTAATTTTCCTTTCTACCTAAAGGAACAGGAAAACTTATTAAAAAATTCTCCAAAGAAGGTAGAAAATTTCATGCAAGTACCTATTTAAGTGGCACCTGCAGCAAGTGACTACATTCTCATGGTCTCCACAGAAAGAACTTAATTGCCCTCAAGTCACAAACTCACTGGACTAAGTAGCAAGTACAAGAATCTGCAAGTTTAGTAGTTCTCACAATTTGAAAGCAGATATTAAATATTTGACAATGCTAATCATCACATGGCAGAATTAATTAAAAAACAATCTCTTGAAAATTGGTCATTAGTACAGAGGCAAAACAGAGGGGGGCCAGTAATCTAACAAGATGGTCATTAGTGGCAGTTTAGTACTAGGATTTAACCGGATTCTTGCTAGGCTCCAAAATAATACGTTACCCAGCAACGGACAATATAACTAAGGTCATAAAATATATTCATGCTATCTGGCAACAAACAGTAATTCAAAAGACAGGACAAATTATTTTGGACCACAGCATTGATGGTCAGAATCATATCTTCTGCTCAGAAAACATGTTAGTAAGATGTGAGACGCTTTTTCAAACAGAAATTATGCCTCAGGGAATTCCTAGGAGGTGAATGTGCCAAATTTTAAAAGTAGTCTGTATTCTACCCATGACATACAGAAGTATATAAAATGTTGCAGATAAAATGTAAATTCAGGCACTCATGATGAACATGCTTGTTTATAGGCATGAGATTAGACCTCTGAACTGACTAACGAACATTTACTCTCGTGACTTCATGGAAAGTCTCACGATACTTTGTGACTTTTTTAGAACCCCATGCCACTGGATTATGTAAGGGATTATGTAAGAACTAATGCTTTCATTAGGGGAAAACCCCAGTTCCCGGGGCTGTAGAAAAATTTGTGAGCATGATGCCTGAGATTCAAAATTTGGAATGAAATGTGGAAGAATTAAAAATTAATCATAATAATGTAAATGTTTGTGATTTTTGAGGTTTCTTAACTGCAGTTTTGGAATGTCTCGGAATGGCAATATTGGATGAACTTTTGGTGGCGCGGCTCATTAGTTACAATAAGAGGTCTATGAGTAAATTATGAGAGGCAGAAGAGTTATAATTATTTACTTAATTACTGGTTCTGTGCATCAACTTCAAATTATATGTAGAATCCAAACAGACAAACAGCCCCACTGTGTCATATTTCATTAAAGGGTATAGTTAAAATGTCAGTTTAGAAGTTGTACTATGAGATTAGATTCTCAAACTTTGGATTTCTAGTCTGTTTCAACATAGAGAAAACTATTTTACTCTATGCTTGATGTTCTGATGTCCACATCTCATGCTGCTTTATACTGATCCATTTTGACTAGTGAGTAAAAATGCTTAATGAATAAACAACCAAATCCATCAACATTTAGTTTAAAAATAACCCTAAACAATTACTCACTTCAGCCCCATTTGTGCTGTCAGAGGTTTGCACTCAAAAGCAGACTGAGAGGTCACATCTGAAATGTATTTCAATCCAGTTGTTAGGAATAGCAATTACCAACGACACAGACATATTCCATCAAAATAACGTAAGAATGAGGTGAAATACACATTGATGGAGACTTGAGGTTATTTTACATAGAGAACTTCATCAGAAATGAGTTGATGTATGTGTTAGGCAAGGGCACTGGAAATCTGTTCAGTCACAGTCTTTCCATTCATTGTCTTTTACATCATTATATCTGAAACAATGTTTTAATGTTCTGGTTCTTTAACTTGTATTATATCATGATAGTTAGGATAGCCCATGAACAATTGTTTCTCCTACTGATACACTTGTCAGCATCAATCCAAAGCCTTCCAAATTAACCTTCCTAGGATCGGAAGAGAGACATTGTGAGAGGTTTTTAAATTAACTAGTTTAGAATGCAGTTTTGTGCCTTCTACTTTTACACTTGTTGAGTTGATGTCATATTTTTCAGGATTTTTTCCCTACAGTCATTTTTCCTGAAATAGGTCATAGTAAAATTACAAAACAATCATGCACTGCAGTGCAACACCTGTGGAGCCTTTTAAATCAGTAATTTTCAGCCTGTGATGTGCAAAAACTTCACTGTCCCTGAACTACTTCTAAAGAATCTGTAAAGGAAAGAAAACCTTATCAGTAACTATGCAGAGCTCTGCCTCTCCACTAAAACAAAAGTATCAAGCAAACTAAACCCCATACTCTCCAGTGTTTGTAAAACCACTGGGAATAAAAACTACTGTGCCAGATTAGGTTTGGATCTGAAATGAAAACTGATGCTCTGAACTCTTCACCTTCCTCTGGAGACTGTAAATCTAATCCACTGAGACAAGTGTCTTTGAAATAAATTATTTGGAGATCTCATAAGTAAATTTCCTATTTTGGAAGAGTAGCATCTTCGGCTGTCCTAAGTCAAACCCCAGTCACTGAAGCAGATTACATTATTTTACTAGCAGGCAGTATATAAGTAATGTTTCCAGGATTTGACCTGTCCACCATAAGAAAAGATTCTGCTGTTCTTAGAGCGTGCATGGTAAGATTTTTCAGTATACCTTGGAGTAAGTAATCCATAAACTACTGTTGAGCTCAGTGGAGCTTAAAAACTTCTTTAATGATAAAACAATAATGAAATAGGGTGCAAATTGAAGAATGTCTGCAAATATTTCAGCTACTTCTGTTTAGATAATGCCATGTTCATCTGAGCCACCAGTCCCAAAGGATAGACACAAGTTTCAGTACTCATTCCAAATATTTGCTAAAAACACTAGTGTTTCAGTTCTGCAAACTCAAAACACCTGTCTATACAGTCAAAGCAAATTTGTTACAAACTAGAAATTACTGCAAGGTGACATGAAATTAAAGTGCTGATTCAGAAAAGTGTCTTTAGTTTTAGGAAGTAAACCAGGACAGGATTTTGAAAAGAACATTGAACACAGCTTAGAACAAAAGCAGAGTACACTTTACGCATGGATATTAGGAAGGTATTTGTTACTCAACAGCTGCTATCTTCTTTTGAAAGATGTAAAATATTAACTTCCCACTGCTGTTACAAGTAATTTAAAGCCTAACAATGATACAAAGGATTTCTAAACTCTTTACCCTGCTACTGAGAAAAAGGAATGAAAATAATGACACAGCCATGGTGAAAAGCAGAATCACACGTGAGCATTCTGCCATGACAACATGATAATGCATGTCCTGTATGCTCTACAGTAGAGCTGAGAGTTCTGCACACAGGTGGCATTATTTTATCTTGTTCAAATAGTGCAATGTCAACAAAATCTCAATAGGAGGTGTCTCAGTTCTGTGATGCCTCAAGCACCTTAATTCTATTGGAGTCTGGTCTGGGTCAGTATAAGTTTGATAGGCAATTAACGTCATAAGAGTGGGCAGCTCTGGGACTGCAATAATATACTCATGAGTCAGTTTCT
Organism: Ceryle rudis; assembly: GCA_033439905.1. NCBI lineage: Eukaryota > Metazoa > Chordata > Aves > Coraciiformes > Cerylidae > Ceryle > Ceryle rudis. The sequence goes on from JAAGNO010031058.1 coordinate 52,721, forward strand.
TTGCTGTGAAACAGAGTTAATATTTACTTTTTTGTGTCATTTATTAGACTTACACTCACTGGTTTTCCATTAGGCCTATCATAATGACATCTTGGTGTCCAGTAACCTAAATGACAAACAATCTAATATGATCATTATTGAAAGGCATGTATTTATTGTATTTTTTTTTCCAGTGGTTACACAGTAGAGTTTTTTTAGAAATTAACATATGAGTACCTATGCACAGCTGAAAAAGCACCTTTCCCAAAAAACAATGACGTATGTTTTTTCTTTCCATCTCTTGAAAACTGAAGCAGGGTGTTTCTTCTAACAACAGATGACCCACAGCTTCCAGACAAAGATGTTAGCTTAGGTACCCAACATCATTAGTCATTTTTTAAAATGTTAGTCCTTTTCACTGTGGTCCTGGGTGTAGATGAGTCCACCCAGGAAGAAACCTGTTTCCCTGTTTAAATTAAATGCACCGTGTTTCTACAGTAATGGTACTGAATACTGGACTGACCTTTCTTAAATGGAACAAATGCTTATCCATTTAGTCAAATGTAATGCTTTGACCTTCTTTCCTCTCAGAAATCATAATTTCTTTTGAGCTGAACAAGAGACATTTCTGTCATCTAGCATTTAAAGAAAAAAAATTGTAGAAAACTATTGTAGTTGTGACATGGTTGTATATTACAGCCTCTATAAGAATGACATGCATGCTGGAAAACACACAGTTCCTACTTCACAGAGTTTATAGAAGTAACATTATGAACTGGATTAAGTGATGTTACTTGCAACAACAGAAAGCTAATTTCATGATCTGAGACAAGTTTTCTGGCTTTGCCAAGGATAGCATTCACGTATTGTAAACAATGAACTCCTTACAATGAAATAATCAACATACCTGATTTGAATGCTGCAGTCAGTGTTTCTCTTTTCAGTGCTTTCTCTTTTTCATGTTTAAAATCATTGAAATTTTACAGTGCATTTTTTTGTGGAAAGGAGGCAGTTCAACTTCACGTATGACATCGAGGAAAAATACCGTATTATTGCATTATGGCAGTTGTAACTGCCATTTAAAATAATTCAATATAGAATTTCATACCAAAATAAAGGCATTCAAAACAACAGACAGAAAGTGTGTAGTTATAAAATATCACTTTCCTTTTATTGCTTCTGATTCATTCCTATCTCTGATCTTTTTTTCCAAAATGCAAAAACCACTTGTGTAATTCTGGCCTTTATTTCTGCTGGGGACGAATATCAAAAGAGACTAAATTCTTACTAGTTTTCACAATGTAACTAAATTGGCTAAGGATCTAATATTTTTACCGAAATATTTATATGCATATAAGCTTTCACGTAAGTGTAATTGTACCACTGTAAAGGTTCCTTGTACTGTTAAAGTGGTAATTCCCTTACACATCTATGAATGTGCACATCTCTCTAAATCTACATGAGGATTGTTTACACTAAATTACTATATCAGCCAAGTTAAACTACTTGACAGTATGAATTGGGACCATTGTTTCCTCCAATTTCATGGTATCAAACTAAATAGTTACAAGAGTGAGAGAATGAATTCATATGTAACTTCTCAGTGACTGTTTGGAGCACTACCCTTCCACCCCTACAGATTATTTTTACATGTGTGGCACTGCACTGAATACACCTTCCTGATGCTGGGCTGCTTTTCATTTCAGACTTTAAGCACTAGTGTTATTGTACTAAATTCAATTTATACAGCTATGGACATGAATATTGCCAGGGCTAACATGCCAAGATAACAAACAACATGTGACAGAAGTTAGTCACACTGCATAGTGCAGAACTGGCAGTGAATGTGATGAGAACCTGTACAGAATGGAAAACTGAATTTTGTATTTTGCAACTACAGGAAAGTCCAGCTGAGGAAACAGCTATTAGGAACAGAAAGATGTGGAATGACAACCTTTTTTATTCTTTCCTTTCTTTTTTTCCCAACACTTCTAGACCCTTTTTCTCAGCTGTCCAGTAACAATCTTTAGAGATGTATTTATCAGAAATGACAATTAGCATGTTGCATTCTTTTAATGCTGTCCACACACAGTAGAAGTACTATTTTAAACATATTCTAAACATTCAAGATTTGGTTTTGACAATTATTTTCTGGTTTTAAATTAATCAATTATATATGTGCAGATTGACTCTTTTGCCAGTTCTATTTTATGTATATGCGTGGTTTGAAAGGTAGAGGGAACTCACGCTGTGTCTCTGAACTGAGGAACAACAAGAACTTTTTGGAGGTATGAATTTATAAACTTGCAGGATTCATATAAACTTCCTATGTAGCACTAAGCATTGTTCCACAGCAACACCTACCAGTTCCCTTTTGGTGTGAAGACAAGGATGAATTCAACAGTGAAGAAAGGGGTACAGTGGGTGTATAATTCTGCCCTCCAAAACAGACTACAGAAGCTTTCTGGTTCCTTATCCTAAAGGGTGTATTTTCCTAATGTGCCAAAGAGCAAACCCTGTACCCCTGGCCTATCAGTTCTACACCTGAGTACCACCTTCTTTCGACTTGGTTCAGCAAAACTAAAAACCTTTTGGCAGTCTGTTTTGCACTTTAAATAGCATGGTCTCTTTGTCTCTGTAATCTGTTTCACAGTCTGGAAGTTAGGTGCTGACAGACTTAACACGTCATGGTCTGCCCTGCCTGCTGATGCAGCAGGGAGCTGGTTTCGTGCACTTAGCTGTGCTATTCTGGAGATATGATCACAAATAACATTACTCGAAATGAATGCAGGAAGATGCTCCTTTGTCACCTAAAACCATTTAAAGCTTGGTGGATACAAATCTCACTGCAGTCACTTGGTTCTAAACCATTACTTCCCTGATGCTTACATCTCTAAAACAAAGCCAGATGATCTATCCTCCAAACCTGTCTTGTAACATGTGAGCACATTTTTCTGATAAGGTAAATTACAGAACAAAGGGAAATGCACTGCTTTGGCCCTCCCTCCCTCTTTAATTATCAGTAGCTGGAGACACAATTAATTTTGGAATTAAGACTGTCTGCTTTCATAAAAACATATCCTTCCTTGTCTGGCTACGCTTTTTTTTCCCAAGCAGTGTTAGTAATTATCTCCTGGGTCGCCTCTCAGTTGTCGATAGGCTGTCTGCATGCAGCGCTGTTTCTGCAGCGTTTATGACAACAGGCTGTTTGTGACACAATGCGGCACAGCCAGGAAGCCAACTGAGGGAGAAAAAAAAATCAAAATACTTCTTCAGGACTGCAGAGGCTGATATTATGCAGTAATTATAGAAGTCATACAAGCTGATAAAATCTTTGAAACACAAGGCCTCCTACTGAGCATGACAAAACTTAAAACAATTGTTTCAAGTCTTGAATGTGGCATAATTATAAAAAACAAAACCCCACCTCAAGCTAACTAAATCTCTGACTAAAAAGCATGTATTCCACAAGCTTCAAACAAGCTTTAGAAAATGCCATCACTACCCACTCTCTGCATAATAGTAAGGGAAGGCATACAAAGGATTCAGGAATGTATGGTGACACGTGTCAGAAAGAGCAGGGATTTCCTGTTGCTAAATGTGCTGTGTTGATAACTTTGGAAATTGGAATTCTTTCCATAAAATCTCTGCTCAGACTGGAAGGAAACACACCTAAGGCAGGTGGTGTTAGGATAATTTCGTCTCCATATGGTTGACTTTGGTCCTTGGGCTCCCCTTAAGAGTGCCCCTAAGGTTGACTGTCACAGTAGCCTTGACTTGAGAATAAGATGCAAAGTAATAATAATCTGTTCCAGTAAACTGGAGGTGTGTTGTAAATTGATAACCTGAGATAAAGTTAGACCAGGATGCTATCATGAAAATATAATAAACTACCACTGTCCAGCCAGTCCCTTTCTCTCATTTTAATCTCAGAAATGCCATTGCTATGTCCTAATTGTGCCTCTCTGAATTATACCTTCAGTGGCAGTCTTCTAACTTTGGAAAGAACATTTTCAGAAGAGAGAAAAATAAAAAGCACATGTTGCTCATGCTAGGAGATGAAGCAATACAGGTTCCAAAATGAAAATTCCACTTCTTGTAGAAAATGAGAACTTGGCTGGGCTGGGCATCCCATAAATTTAGGAGTCAGGAGTCATTATCCAGCACATGCTCTGTTAACAGACTGCAATGTCAGAATATCATTCTTCGGTTTCAGTTTGTGATACAGTAAATAAGTGGAGTGCACTTGCCTGTAATACAATGTTTCTAGAAATACTATCTTGCTGCTTGTGATTTTATGATCTCATTTTGTATTCTTTGTGTTTCTTCATATTTTAACTTCCAGCAGACCATCTAATGAAACACTCCAGTCTATTAGACACTTATGTGCTGGAGAACAACCCAAAGGCAAGTTAAAAACTTAACGAAACATGGTAATATAAATATATCTACTGTCCTCCTTCAGAAAGATCAGATTATTTAGCTTCCATGTTGTACTCCACACAACAGGTACTCCCCCTACAAAGATGGCAGATAAGACCATCTGACTGTAACACCTGGAGTTTGGCTGCCCTAAGTGACAGCCAGAATAAAGGTGGACTGTTGTGGCAATACAAGCAATAAAGCAAACAAGAAATTTGCATTTCAGCTTCCCACATCAACCTTTTAGTTGTGGAATTTCAGTCAGAACTTGTGTTCTCAGTCATTTATATTACCCTGTGATCTGGGGAGTGTGTGTTTGTGTGTGTATTAACTGCAGTGAGAACTTCATTGAAGTTCAGTGCCAGAGAGCAGAAGTTAAGCTTGTATGGCGGAAAACAAGTTTAGTGTTGCTGCAGGGTGGACTGGGGTCAGCAGAGAGCACCCCCATCAACATAGCCCTGTCTGGCCTGGGTGCTATCAGTCCCATTAACTGTAATGTGCTACACTATTATCAGTAATTACACTTAGCACTGTTCACAAAGACATAAAAACTTCAAATAAAGTTACTGCACTTCACATGGGATTCAATATACTGATTCTTGACATAGCTCGTGGCCAACATCTTTCAAGATAATTTTCTTTTTATTTATGCTTTCAGTTACAGTTCTATTCTAATCTGCCAAAATGAAAACACTATCATTCAGTTTCCTGTAAAAAGTACACAACTTTCAGTTCTAGTTTTAGCTAGCAATAAACATTATTTATCCGCAGACATTAAGGAATTTACAAAATTGGTGTTATTATCTTAATTTTGTAGGTGAAAAAGAGAGGTTACAAAACTCTTCCCAGAACAGGGGTAGAACAGGGTCAAATGTAGAAGTAAGTTTTCTACTATGATATCTTGACCACAGTAATGCTATTTTCTGAAGATACAGCAATATGTATACTGGCAAGAACATATAAATCTTAGAATGGTATTAAAATAACAGCAAATTCACACGTCTCTGAAAAAACTCATCACAGGAGGAGCCAGGACTCCCTGATCTATGAGATTTATTTTCTTTTTAAATTCTCCCACCAAGGAATGTCTATGCAGGCAAAGATGACTGATGACGCCATTAGCACATCTAGTTATAGATCTGTCATGTGACAATTGAGATGGCGGAGTGGTTAAAATACTGAAAATGAATGATATTTTACTGGAGCTATTTTTCAAGAACCTATCCACATGAGAAATATTTTAGTTTTCCTCAAACAACAAGTTCTACAAACTGCTGAAAACAGTGAATAAATTTAAAATATTTGATTATTTAAAAAACACATTATATATATATAATTGTGATGGAGCTAATTGTAAAAGTTATAACCAGCAAGCAGGAATAAGGACCAAATACTTAAAGGCCTATGGAACACATGATTAGAATGACATATACCACACATAAATTCTTACACATAAAGCACATGCAGAAAACTAGAAGAATTATAAAAAATGAAGTTTCATAAGAGTCTGATGAACACTTGAAGTAACTTGTGCTAGATGAAATATTGCTACAAATATGAGATGAAAAGGGAGATTATCCTTCAGTGTAGAGGTCTTTGCAGACTCACTGAAGGAACAGATAAAGCAAATGATGAAGCATGTTCAGCACATTGCAATGTGCGTTTTCGGGGAGGGGAGGTCGATTATCAAAGGTCATCAAGAACAGACAAGTTTCAGTAGAGTATCTGGTAGATACACATCTAATAGACATTTTGGAAGTATTGGTGAAGTGAATCCAGCAATATCTAGATGGTAACTATAAATTTTAATTTGCAGTGGTTTTAGAACCTCACAGGCAGTGAAAACCAGGTACAGACATGTCTTGTACTAAAATGCCTGCTGTAACTGCATTGCAACACTAGTAAATGAGCACAGGGAAATCTGAAGAGGAACGTGCCTTGAGAAGGAAAGGCTCAGGGGGATCTTATCAATGTGTATACATACCTGACGGGAGGGTATAGAGTAAATGGAGCCATACCCTTCCCAGTAGTTTCTCGTGAAGGGATGAGAGGCAATGGGCACAAACTGAAATACAGGATAGCCAATTTCAACACAAGGAAATGTTTTTTCACTGTGAGGCTCATTGATCACTGTGAGGTTCACTGAATACTGGCACAGATTGTCTGGAGAAGTCGTGTAGTCTCTATCCTTGGTGACATGCAAAACCCAATTGGAGAGGGCCCTGACCAGCCTCTCCAGCTGACTCTGCTTTGAGTGGGAGTTGACCTAGATTATCTTCTGAGGTTTCTTCCAGACACAATGATTTTGTGGTATCTGAATGAACTGCAGATCTGAGGTAACTATTTAAACAGAAGTCTTATGAAACAGCTGAATTTGATGTTTCCAACAGAGACATCATTGAATTTTTAGGTACCCTACAGTCAAGGACTCCAGTCAAAAGCTATCCAACGGGAGCATATGAAGCAGGTTGTTTCATCCAGTACCCTACTGAATGGGAGTTGCTTGATCAAAAGAAAACATTCCACCTCATTCAACCCCTATTTTGCACATCACCACTCTTCTCTGCAAGCCTGTATCCAGGACCTAGCTTTGTTAACGTTGTGAGGTAGTTACCTTGTAAATAATGCTTTGCCCCCCAAAATAAGACAGACATGGACCTGTTTGAGTGTGTCCAGATGATCAGGATTCTGGAGCACCTCCCATATGAGGAAAGGATGAGTGTTGGGGTTGTTCAGCCTGGAGAAAAGAAGTCTCTGGGGACACATTATAGCAGCCTTCCAGTACTTAAAGGGAGCCTACAGGAGAGATAAGGAGGGACACTTTACCAAATATAGTAAATATAGTATAGTGATAGGACAGGAGGTAACAGAGGTAACAGTTTTAAACTGAAAGAGGGTAGATTTAGATTAGACATTAGAAAGAAATTCTTTATTGTGAGGGTGGTAAGGCACTGGACAGAGAAGTGGTGGATGCCCCTCCCTGGTAATATTCAAGGTCAGGTTGGATGTAGCTTTGGGCAACTTGAAAGATGTCCCTGCTCATGGCAGCAGAGTTGGAACTAGATGATCTTTAAGGTCCATTCTAAGCCAAACTACTCTGCTGATTCTATGATTCTATTCTACAGTCTCTGTGGAGTCTATTGCCACATGACATTTACCAACCATTTGAATCAAAACAAAGAAGGAATAACTTATCAATAAAGGATCATGCATAAATGTAGAACAACAATAAAGTAAATAATTCAGCCTTCCTACCTCTCTAATTTTTCACTGGCATGAAAAATCTTTAGTTTCTTTATAAAAGGAATTATTTTCTATTATTTTCACGTTTCTCATTTAAGCTTACATTATGAAGGCCCCTGAGTCAGTGCTGCCTTTGAGTTGCCATTCATCTAAACTAGGACCATCTTTGTCCTTAACTTTGAAATGAAGATTCCACTTGATTTTCATTAGAGTGCAATCATTACATCGAACAAGTATTTACATTGAGTCCTAATTCATGCTCGCTGCAGCAAAATGGAAGATAGCAGAAATTACTAGAACACATTGCTGTCAAAAAGCTTCTTTACCAAAATTATGATGTTTTATTTAATCTTTGATTATGCACTTGCAATCGATATTAACCTGCTTCCCCAAAACCTACCTGCAATCAAAGCTTTCTCTCCTTGGACTGTGCCTAACAGACAAAGTAACAATTGCCGACAGGGATTGCAAATGGTTCTAATAATTAAACAGAGAAAAAATACAATCTCCGTACCCCTGAGAAACTGTACACATATGTATTATTCCCAGAGTGTTTAACAGTGCAATGTAAACACTTTCCAATTACTTTCAATGATATAGCCCTCTTGCTAATCATTCCAACCTGAAATTATTACTGCAGTGGATGGACATCTAGCTGCCGCTACTAAAAGCTTCCGTTACATCTGTAAATTACCTTTGTTAACTAGAGTAGCCCAACTCCCTAATAAATACTGTGTGGTGTCTTGGTTAATCAAGTCTTAGACTTTGTATTTAAGACATTAAAGTGTAAGAAATCATAAAATAAAAATGCAAAAACTGGATTCCACTAGGTCAGCCCCCCCCCAAAAAAAAGAAAGAAAAAAGAAAAGAATGGTTTATCTAATGAAAACAGTCCTGCCTAACCTATCACATCTTCTATAGCATCATACCTCAAATAAATGTAGGCTTATAAATGTCAAGCTGAAATGGAATAATGTCTTGCCTTAAAATCAGAGCTTAATTAGCCCAAGGGAGAACAAGCAATTGGGCAGATTCCTCCTTCAAGTGATGATTAGCTCTCATTATTTCAGTCTGTCTTCCAGGCCATTTAGCAGAGCAAAGGAAGATAATCAGGGAAAAGGGTTACTTCAGTGAGAGTGCCTGCCAATGCAAGTCTTGATTTAATTTCATAGAACAGCAGAGGTTACTTAAATTCCAGCACAGTAAGATGTCAAGTGAAGACAGTGCAGGTCAAAGAAGTCAATAAAATAAAATGTATGAGGAATCGGGAACTTTCCAAATAAGGGAGAGGAAATTTACGTTTGTCCAAAATATGGTATCTACTAATGTGAGGAAACACAATTCACAAAGGCAGAGAAGGAAAAAAGTTACTCTCACAAATAATTTCATAAAAGTATCTGACCTTGTACCTGTAGTAACAAGGAACCCTATCTCGTTGCCAAAGATGTTCCTTCTGATGAATAAAGACAATACAACTGCTCCTTTCATACAGGCAAAACTATTTTTTCTGTTACTCCAGTTATGTACTGATGAAACTCCCTACTATGACAGATTCTTGGAAACAGAGTTGAAAACATGTAATCAAGTTCAATGACTACATTTTAAACAAAGGACACTGATTTGCCTATCTAAATGAGACTGTAAATTCCCAACCTATGAGAGCAGAAAATCCTTCTTCAGCATCAGGTCATAGAATCATAGAATCATTAGGGTTGGAAAGGACCTCTAGGATCATCAAGTCCAACATTCATCCTAACACCTATCTACTAAACCATAGCCTCAAGTGCTATGTCTACTTGTTTTTTAAACACCTCCAGGGATGATGACTCCACCACCTCCCTGGGCAGCCTCTTCCAGTACCTAACCACTCAGTGAAGAATTTCTTCCTAATACCCAATCTGAACCTCCCCTGATGCAACTTGAGGCCATTTCCTCTCATTTTATCATTAGTAATTTGGGAGAAGAGACCAACACCAGC
>JAAGNO010031058.1:62442-90002 GCA_033439905.1 Ceryle rudis
GAGCAATAAGGTCTCCTCTCAGTCTCCTCTTCTCTAGACTAAACAACCCCAGTTCCCTCAGCCTCTCCTCATAAGGCCTCTCCTCACACAGTCAGGAACTATCCAGGCACAGTAGAGATTTCTGTGACTGGAAGATCTATCTAAACATGATTGAAATACAGTTTCTGATATCTGTAGCACTATGATATATAAGACATTTAGACTTTGCACACAAAGATCATCTCAAAGAATGGAAGGGAAGCTCAGTCAAAGAGTCCCGTTTTAGCTCCACTGGTGTAGGAAAGTATGGAAGAGTGGTTACTGTGCTACACTTACAGGTCCGAGCTGGAGTATCTGAGCTTTGAATACATGGAGAACAACAAGCAAAGCAATGCAGTATTTTACAAAACTCAGCAGCGTTACACAATTATTAAGCCTAGGAATGAACTTCAGAGCCAAATGCAATTGTGCCAGAGGTGAAGGAAAATCTACAATGCAATCATTCAAGCAGCAGTTTGGCCAGGCCATCAGGATTAACACCTTCAGCTTCTGCAAATACATCATGGGTACTTTAAGAATCACAAGGGCTCAGCACTTTGTTTTTCTCTCTTGGGCAAACATCCTACTTTGTGAGTCAACAGCAGTGTTTTGAATAAATTAGGTTTACCCACACTGTCTTCTAGAAGACCAATAAACAAGAGTTGCAATAGTTAATCCTAGATGTTAGTAAAGGAGTTTCAGATCAGTTCAATCCTTCTAATTTGCAATCTTTGGCGTTCAGCCAAATAGTTGTGACTTAATAGGATATGCAAGTTAAAATTAAAATCCTGCATGCCTGTCTGCTCCTGTTCTTATCCCACACTTCCTCTTTGGGTAAAACACTCCACTATTACTGCTGTATCCAGAGCCTGTATTTTGTCTCTGGTCTCCTTTAACTTGTGGCAACCCTTACTTAAAGAAGACACAAACATACTATAGTGTAACTGTTTGGGAATAGTTATATTTTCTTTTAAGTCTCCAAAGAACTTTAGATCAGGACCTTAGAAACAAAAAAATTGACAGTGTGCAAGCATTCCATAAGATATGTGGAAGACAATATCTACTGTAGGCCTAAGTACTGTAAAAAACATCTTAGAGAAAGCATAGGACTGAAAGGTCCAATTTAGAATTTTTTTTTTTTGTTTAACATATTTCATTCCCTTACTTCAAATTACAAATGTAGAGTTCCCAATACCTGTTCAATAGAGGGATTAGAAATAATGAACAACTGCTGTGTTTGTATATAATTTTTACTACATGAAAAGGAAACAATTTATGTTATGTAGCATAGGCCAACACTTATAAAAAAAACCCCAACAAACTTACGTTCAATCTTAACTACTGAGGACAACTCTGAAAGACATTAGCAGTAACAGTTTCAATCACAGATCGACTGTGAATTTTTCCATCACTTTTTTATTTACATTCCTTTTCTTCTTTCAGGCTTTTCCTTTCCTTCATCTTCTTTCCCCCCTCACATTTCTATTCAAACAAGTCAGCCAAATGTTTTAAACAATAAAATCTGTAGCAAATTCAGTATCTGGCAGTTTCTCATCAGTTTGCATAATGAATACACACTGTGTTTTCTACTGCAACCTCAAAGCTTTGCAGACTTGGGAATAACTCTGCATTTATAAACCAATAAAATAAATATACATGTATTTAAAAAAGGATCCAGTTGCTCTCAGAAGAGCTTGTAAGCAAACTACTTTCCTGATTTATACTCTCCAGTTAACAACAGAAAGATCAAAGCTCTAAGTACATATATAACATTTATTATTCCCCATGAATGCTGTATAAGGAAAAATTCAGCATATATATTAGAAATTCTTATTTTAAGAGGTACACACTTCATACACCTCTTCTAATAACAAAATAATAGGGGGAAGATAATGAGTTTTTATCCTTGATTACTTTTCTGCTTTAGTGGAGTGCTCCCACTGTGATCTCCACAAGTCATTTCACAAGACATTTATCTACAAGAGAAAGGAACAGAAAGAATTTCAGGGAGTGATTAAACCTGATGTCTCCTTTCTACAGACACGTGCACAGGCTTAATCAATCTGACGCCAGCAGTCTCCACTTTCACATTGCCTGCTGGCTTCATGCCTGACAGATTCCACCTACTGTACATCTTTGTAGGCAGAATAAAGATGTGAGATAAAGAAAGCAAAGTGAGCCAGCAGACCAGACTGCCTAAATTGCATGCCACTAGTCTAAGCTGCGTGAGGCTCTGATCCCTGCGACTATTGCTGTCTCAGCCACCCTGCAGTGCAAATAGAGTGTTTATGAAGAGTATATGTGTGCTCTTGAAAGCCAAACCTTACAAAAAGTTAGGCTTACTTTGTTTCTTTCCAAACTGTGAGTAGTAATGCTTTCAACATTAAAGAGTCTGCAACCTTTAAGTGTTGAGTTGTCCATCTACACATACTACATTAGTCAAATAGGAAACATATTGCAGTAATAGAGGTTCTTATGAAAATTTACCAATTCATCTTAGACCACTGACATAAGAGCATTTTTTTAAGCAACACTTATTAGGCTTGCTATATGAAAGCTATGACTGCTTCAGCCTAGAATTTTCCTAAGGGGCAAAAGCCAAACAAAAACCTGTAACTAAATCTCTAGCATTCCCTCTCCCCAGTGAAAAACACCAACAATGTTGCAATTTGAAATTCGGTAAGAAAAACAGTTAGTATAATAAATCGCTCTGGGCTTTATGTGTCCTCACTGAGGGTAATATTGGGTTCTCCCCTAAATAAAAACATCCCTTGAGGATGAAAGGCTAGGACAGTAAATATTATGTTTTAGGAGGAGAAGAGGCAGACCTGCCAGCTGTCTTAAACTGAAATTCAGGAAAAAAAATCCATTTCTTCCTCCTATCCATCTATACTTTAATACTTCAAGGCCCGAATGAGTGACCATATTTGTACCCAAGATGTACAGAAAGGCACTGAAGAAAATTAATAACTGTGGGAAACTTTAAATAGCTCAGGTAATATATTCTAGGATCAAAATGGAAAGAGATTCTAGTTTAAGGTTTAGAACGTAAAAAGTTTATAAAAATAAAATAAAATCCAAGAGTTGGAGTAAGGTAAGTAAAAAATTAAAACAGTAAGAGAAATTACAAATGTGTATCTGAAATTAAAAATCATTCCTTTATAAGGATATTAATTGCAGATGTATTAATTAATTTCAATTGATCTCATTAATTGCAATAGATTTCATTATTCTGACTTTATTACAAGTTTATTGGGAAATAACATATAGACACAAAACCACCAACAGATCATACATCAGCTCTACTCCCAGTGGTGTGGGCCAGCATCAGGGAATTCTATTTGCTACAGTTCCATCATAAAAATCATAATAAAATGCCAAATGAGAAAAGTTCTTTTCAAATAGCTATATAAAAAGTTGTAAATAACTTCTGGATGGCTGTAAATTTCCCTTTCATTTCATGGGAGGATATGGTTATGAGAATGGCATCTATTCTTGATGATAAAACATATGGACTGTCCCTAATTCAGGAAAAGCAGGATAAAGAAAAATGCTCCTGAGAATTATAGACTCTCACAAATGATCCTGGTATAAAACATATCATTCATTCAAACACATAAGAAGAAAGATCAGAGTAACAGGTTGTCTTGACTCCTGCATTTTAATAGTGGTCATATGGAAAGAGCCAGATGGACAATCCTGTCCTAACAAAACAAAATAAAAGCTTCATTTGAATTGTCTGTTAAGATTTAAAAACCCCCAAAACATAATTTAAGTGACAACATTAAAGCAGGTACTGCAGACCTAGAAAACAGACATGTCACCTATACTCTTGTTTTCTGCTCTCATGACTAGGCAGCCAAGAGGATTCTTGTAAATACAAGTATTCTTCCTATACTCATAGCAGAGAGAGCAGACACATACCAGGAAAAATGCTATGTGTAGAGGTCTACGGCTGGTATGTCTCTCCACTGCCACAGACAACTCAAGCAACCTTTGAGACAATACCATCAGTGTCTTTTTAAATGTACCTTTTTGGACTGTGGTATTTTTTTCCTATCCTAAGAGAAATATACTTTCAAAACAATGCCATTTTTAATAAAATATTATCATCACTCATTCAAATTGAGTGATATATATTCCAGCAGTCTAAAGAATGCAGGAAGGCATAACATTTCACCTAAAACGTTTTGAATGCCAAATGATGCTACATGTAAACAGGAAATATAGCTATCATACATGATATGCATAGCACATGGTCTGCCAGGACATTTCCCAGGTCTCTTTTGAATCTTTTGTAAACTAAGCAAATTAAAAAATAAAAACCAAAGCAAAACAAAAAAAATCCACCCACATAAAAATAGGAAAATCATGCTTTCCTCTACTTTTTTTTCTTAAGTCTCGGTAGACAGCTGAGTCCTACAATTTACAGACTCCTACTTCTGCCTGATCGTGACATTGAATAACAGTCCTGGATTTGAGACATCTGCTACCCATAAAATAACTGTGCTAATGATATTGATCCAATTCAAAGTTAGCACAACTTGATCAAGTAGGAAAGCACAAGCACAAAAAGAAAGAGAGCTCCAAGTTTCCACTGATGTTTTCAATAATTAGATGAACAGAAAGCTAGATCTTGAAAACCAAACAATATAATTTCTGTTAAAAGAATGATGCTGTCACCTTCAACAGACCTTCAAGAACCTAATCACGTGTAAGGAGAGGAGAGATTATTTTCTTTCAAGAACTGGAGAGCCACCGTTTCTGAGGTTATCTAGAAGTAATCACTACACTCATCCTTCTTTCTTTAAGGTTTATTTCCACAGGAACATACACTTTACAGACATACTGCCCTTTGCACCCAAGACACTCTTTTTCCCATTATTTTTTTGGTGGTCAAGTGTCTTTCTAACGGTCTCAAAAGACTGGATGGAAAAGGCAGAGTGCCTTCTCTGCATCCCTCCAACCCCTTCTCTGTGGAACCAAGGCAGTTTCACTCAGATCTGCATCTACCCACGGCAGCCAGGGTTTATGTTTGGCACGTCTGAAAGCTTTCTCGGGTATGAAAATCCTTCTTTAAAAAGACCAAACGAAAAGGAGGGAGAAAGAAAGCTCACTGAGCAGTAGAAACTACCTAAGTAAAACAGGCTCAAGGCTCAGGCATGTGATTTAATTGGGGATGTATTTAGGCTAACAGGAAACACCACTGATAAGAAGTTAAGGACTAAATGGACAATGTCTTCTAAGGGATTTCAGATTCTTTGATGGGCCTATAAGGCATAAGTCCTCTAACAGTCTGCTGCAAACAGAGTTAATTACAGATTTATACATGTGGAGAAAAGAGTTGATAGTTATCTGTAATAAGCCTAAATTGGAGAGAGACAACCTGAGGTCAGAGAAGCTATTAGTCTGCCACAGAGAACTTGTAGTGAATCCAGGAAAATGAGAGGGGGAGAAAGAAAAAAAAGAAATTCCAAGCCCACTCCCTCCTCCTTCCCAAACTGATGCAACACTGCCTTCATCATCCTCACTTCCTAGCTGACATGCGAAAATCGAGGCTTTCTACTTCTGTAGTATCTGTTAAATTTACTTCACCTTTTCCAGGCAAAACACTTGTAATGATCACTCTGTTACCATGCTGTCACTAAGATACAAATAAAGTCATCAATTGAAAACACAGCTGTTTTCTGGAACATGGGAATTTTTCAGGATATCACCTTGTTCTGAAGATGGCGGTGGTCTTCCTCATGTATAGAAAAAAAGGTGCTTGGAGGCTCAAAGCAGCTCTTCTCACTCATGCAAGCAGCCAGTATGTTACCTGGCTGAACTTCTGCTGCTCTGCCAGAGGATGGAGGTTATGGTTTAGGAGAGTTCCAGCTGTGATAAAGAAGTGCTAGAAAAACTCTGTAGATATAGGATTGAATACCAGTTTTCTATGTTGTCATAAACATGAAGTATCTGTGAATGAACAAATTATTTGCCCTGGGGGTCTCTAACTTAATTTGCTATATGCATGTTAAATTGAATTAAAAAACCTGCCTTTCCAAAAAGTTACTTTACTGCACTTTCAAAGTCGCAGTTTCATCAGCTGACTCTGATTTCACCAGAGGCCTACATTATACATATTATGCCTGTCAAACATTCACAAAAAAAGGTATTTAAATGACTGTTTCAAAAGGGAAAAAACCACATCAATCTTCCTGGCTTCAAATGTTTGATACTCTGCATGTTCTGAAGCATAATTCACTTGCACACTGAGAGTTTTTAAACCCAAGGAGCACTCACAGACTTCATGCAAAGGGCTAAAAATACACAGATCCCGATCTGGAACCACATGGACCTTGCTCCATACTAACCCCAACCCATTAGTGAAACATGGGCCTCAGGCTTGCCTGAGGACATCAAGAGGTTTTCTGAAACATGTTGATGTGCAACTGTATGGTTGCTTCTTATCATAGGAGCTGCACTTGATGGAGCCCCTTCATGGATGATTTTTTTTTTCCATTAACTTTGAACAAAGATGTGAAAGGTATTTATCAAGGAAGGAAATGCAACAAAAGTAGTAACAACATTTCTGGGTTATTTGACCTAGTATCTTATTTGTGGGCTTGGGCAACTGTTATTAAAAGGTTGCCCAGCAGAAAAGCAGAAAATACCTTCAATGGTACAGATGTAACAACAACAAAAAAAGGTATTAAATTATTCTTTTTGACATACAGTATTATTTCTTTTTCCAGATCTCATTACTTTACTGCATGTCCGGTTTCTTCTTGAAACTCTAGACCATATAATTGCCTTTATGAAATGCTAAAAAAGGCTAACGATCGGATAATGTATGTGCTGGCAAAGAGTGTGCCACACAGAGGGGATGCCCACAGATACTAGTTAATTCTGCCCAGCCTCTCAGCTGTTATGGTGATTTCAGCTCTGATCCAAAAGCTTTTGGACCTATGTAGTGCTGAACAGGACTGCACAATCCTGGCAACATGGTAGAGCTCACAGGCTGGGCTCAACACTCAGAAAGTGCTCAGCTACATTCAGTGTGTTGCATGTAGAAACTGTCCTACTTTCTGCCACTGTTTACAGTGATGAATGCTTGGATCACACAGTGATTTTGGTAATCATCATGCAGAATACTGAAGTGCCAAGACTTAGGTGACTGTGACCTCTGAACATTTGCATGTCTGCCACTATATGGAAGACAGAAGCGTGATCACTGTGACACATTCAGTCCTTTTTGTCTGTCCCACATCTGTCCACAAGAACTTTAATTATGCTAACTGGAAGGACTGGTTTTCTTAGAAAGCCTAAGGAAGAAGACTGCAAAGTTTTCCTTTGCAGATCCCTACTAATTCCTCTTCAGAGTTTTCCTTTCTGAAGAGAAAAATGGTGTTCCTCTCTTTCCCTTTTAGTATTACCAAATTTGGTTAGAGCTATGAGTGGGATAAAATATATCTTTAAATAAGCAGGTGAGTAGAAATAACTGAAAAGCCTGGTTGTATGGATCAAAAGTTTTAGAGTTTAGGGAGACTGCAAGGATATGTGCTTCCATTAGAAAAGTGTGCAGAGTATTAGGAAAACCACTTTTTGTTTCCTATGCCACCAGATACTTGAAATCAACCATTTATATTAAGGTCATTAAGCTAAATGAGGATGCTTACTAAAGACACCATTCCTAACATGAAAGAGTATTTTTGTTTACCTATAAGCTTAAGTTTTCTTTTTACCATGCCTAGCTGTTTATATAATGAGGGAAAACATTTTCATTTCAGGAAATACCTAGGCCTATATAAAGTCTTCATCTGAGACTCATATTAAATGTTGATTTAATCTGTCTCTAAGAAATTATACCAAGGTTTGCATAGATTTATTTATAAATCTTGTAATTCTCATGATTGATAGCATTTAAAACCAGTCAGTTTAAGACCTTTCATATTTCTTGTGAAAGATATGGTAAGAATGAATAATAGAAATCAAATATTTGCTTCAATCTTTGGTACAGAAAAATTAATGCCAAACTGTAGGTGTGTTCTGTAGCATATTGGACTGTGACATTTCCTTTTTTTGGATGAAAGAGAGGCCAGCTGGACTACAAACACACTTAAAACCTTTGCAAAAATGTCTTTACTTTTTATTAGTCTTTCCTTTTCATCTTGAGTTCCAGCCAAGTCTCTCTGTTCAGCCATGCTGGTCTTCCCCACCGTGTGCATCTTCTGTGTGAGCATCTTATGGCACATGGGAACAGAATGTTCCTGTGCCCTAGAGAGTTCCCTCCTGAACAGTGTCCAGCCTTCCTGGACTCCTCTGCCCTTCAGGACTGCCTCCAAAGTGACCCTGTCAACTAGTCTTCTAAACAGGTCAAAGTCCAGTTCTACTGACCCTCCTTCTTACTTCCCCAAGGATTGAAAACTCTGTTATTTCATGATTACTATGCCCAAGACAGCCTCCAACCATCACATCACGCAAAAGTCCTTCTGTGTTCCTGAACAACAGCTCTAGCAGGGATCCTTTGTATGGTATCTGTATTTCAAAACTCTCCTGAATGCTTCCAGTGGCAGTATGCACTTTTAACACTCAACCACAGTAATGAAACAAGAGCAACTCAAAAGAAGTATGTTTCAACCAAAAAATTTGTGTTACTTCCTCAAGTACTTCGTGTTTCCCTCATGATTTCTCAGTCAAGTGATGATTAGGCTTAGCTTTACTTAGCTTATGTTAGCTGATAAATTACAGCCAATGGAACAGTAGTGATGTTAGACAGGGAAACCCTCTCCCTCTCTTCACACATTTGCTGGTGCAATGCTTTCCTTTCCTTTAATTTATCAATGGCTGCATAATAGAAGAGCAATGAAAAACAACAAAAAGTCTTTTACAGCTGAGTGAGAATGGAAACTCTTAACCTCTAGCATACTGTTCTGGAAAAGCTATATAGCAATAACAACCAGGTTTGTGATAAATGCACGATAGCAATAATAGTAAGAGATAGTGACTACTGCCATCATAAACCAGAAATGTTTAAAAGTCATACACACAGAAAATTAGCATGGAAGAAAAATTACAGATTAATTTAGAGAGCTTATTTGCCTCTCTACTACCATACACAGTTCTCTCATTTAATTCAGAAAAAAGTCAGAGTACAAGTCAAGTTTCTTATTTCACTTAAATCAAGTGAGTCAGGTCTCTGACCTCACTTAAATCTTTAAGCTAATCTTGTGATTATGGTATTTCCTAATGACTACTCCAATTTGTGAGTTATGATATTATGATTTTGCTATTTTAAGCTGTCCTTTCAGTACATGTATTTGGATTAACTATAATATATAAACACTTGTTCAAATTCAGGAAATGTCTTTGCATTTCTAACTAAGCAGATTATTTCTTGGAGAATAATATATTTTAATTAAAGAGATCTATCTAAAATCCAGATCATAATGAGAAAGAACAGAAAATGACTGAAATAAAAATTGGCATACTGATATACAATTTATGATTGCCTGGTATTTACCGTTACAATATCCTGTTTGTTTCCTTGAAACTTTGCTAACTTAACAAAATTATACAATAGTTTCTGATAATTTCAGCAGAAAACACACATTTATGTCCATGTAACAAACAGAAGTACTTAAAGAAGGATTGTCCTGCCTATCAGTAAGTGTTAGCCAAAAGATCTAATAATATTCTGCTTTAAAGCAAAAACCTAATGCTTGACAGAAATCTCACACTTCTGTCAGTAATGTGCTTTTTGCTCTTCCCTAAATATCACCCAAATTTGATGCAACTGTAAGTCTCTGAAAGACCTGAGTCTACAGTTGTTCAGCAGAGATTTCTTATAGCTCAACAGCTCCATAATCTAATGCGTCCATTTTTACCAGGCAGACAGTATTTCTACAGAGTTCTTACATGACATGTGTGTAGACGCCAGACATGCTCAAGCTGAAGACTGCAAGTGGAATTGGGAGTTTCTTTGCAATTGCTCCATGCAGTTAACTGCAAGGGCTGCAGTATTGTGAATCATCAATAGGAGCACAGATTGATCTGCAGGTGCTATTAGAAGATACAAGCTTTACTGATGGCTAATCATACAATTACTAGATGATCTCCAGAGGTCCCTTCCAATCCCTACCATTCTGTGATTCTGTGATCACCACTATTAAGTGCTACACAGTATAAAATTACAAGCTGTAATACTTAGAACAATGAGCTCATGAACAACATATGACTTCTTACACTTGAGCAGGTAACTGAGGCACACAGGCCATGCAGGTGAATCTGCTTCCAGCATGAGATCGGAAAACTAGCATTAACTGCAAATGGAGAATACAGAAGTAACTTAAGTAACATCTTAACCCAGAAGAAACTTATCTCTTATGGTACACTACCTGTTTTGGATTTATCAACTACAGAATAGTGATGTATACAGACACAGCAATAGGTACACACAGAAAATCTATAAAACCCCAGTTATTTGCTATTGATTGTACTCTTTCTCTCATAAACATAACCTTGACTATTGCAGATTAACCATACACAACCACACAGCTCAATCACATCAAAGCTTCCTAATATACAGCCATTGTATCTCAGAAACTGACACTGTATCTCAGAAATTAACAGTAATATGAGCTACCTACTAATGGCCCAGGTAGTGCACCCATCCACAATATAACGTATCTATTATGTACCATTAATAATGATCTAATTTGTTTTGTAAATAGAAATTAATTTTTAACCTTCCTATAAAATCTCATAAGCAAATTTCCCTTAAATTATTCATATTGCTTAGGAGTTTGACATGATGAGCTCTCCATTTAAAAGAAGCCAAACAAAACAAAAACCCAAGAAAAAAATACCCAATGGAAAAATCATCCCTGTTTTATTTTAAAATATGAATGCAGCTCTGAAATTTAAACCAGATTTTAATTTATGTGGAATGGAGATGAAATGGTGCCTATTAGCAGTTTGGTCATTTGTTTTGATATTACCAGCACCTTCCCATGACATGAATAATTAACAGTGGCACACTCAGAGAGACTTGGATCATTTCCAATTGTTTCTGCATTTTAATAAAGCCTGGAGGCTTTTAGATATGTAAGATCACCATCCTTATATTCCTCTCTTCCTGCTAGGTAAGTGAGCTTCAGAATCTAACAAAATGACCACAGTTGCTTAATTAGTCTTAGATTTTAGAAAAAAAAGCTTGATCAGTATTTATGCATTTTAACAGTGTGCCATAACATATGAGATCATCTCCAACTTGATATAATTTGACAGCTACACATGACAAATGTCACAATCAGATTGACATTATAAGATAGACTCAATGGTATCAATATTTGATTTAAAAATTCTCCTCTAAAAACTTATTTTAATGAAAATGTCAGAGGTACTTCTTTATTCATTAGCAGTGATACAGAATTACAGCTTTAAAAAGTTGAGGTCAAAAGACTGTGTCTTGCTTCCTATAGAAATACAAAGAGATTTTTTTTTTCACTAGCTACACATGACATGGACACAAAATACTTCCCACAGTTACCTTAATACAAAAAGTTTTGGCTGCACATTTCAATGTTTTTAACTAGGCCATTAGGAGCTAGCTCATGTTACTTTTCATTTCCTAGCTATATACAGGAATGTTATGCATTTAAGAATGTTTCACAAATCTTTCATAAATCAGTAATTTGTCAATTATTGCATGCAGTTTTAATGTGTTTAGTAATATGCTTTTAATAAAATAAAAACCTAACACACAAAAAAATATTTCAGCCATTTGAACTGCAAATTCATTTTTTCCTGGTGGGGGTCACAATTCAGCACCCTTCTTGCCTTCTTGTATTTTCTTCTCTTTATTGAAGATAGTCCAGCCATACAATTCCTAATGCATGTAATTTTCATAGATTGCAGATTTTCTAGGAAATGGAATGTGAAGCATATGGGGGTTCCTTGGCCCTACAAGTATGATAAGAATCTCCAGTTTCCCTGCTGGAAAGTAGAGAGTTTTCAAAAAGAAAGTATGATGTAAACAATGTGCTACTTCTATATACTCTTTATAGACTTGTATATAACTTCCACTGTTACATACAAACACACAACTTTTGTTAATGGCATGTTAAAAGTGTGGTTCCAGCACTGCAATAGAGCAAGTCCTCTAGATTAGGCAACCTGTACCTGCCGCACAGCCAAAACAGTGGGTGAGCAGCCACTCTGAGCTGCAATATGCAGCCTCAGCCTGAAGGCTGGAATTGAGGAGATCTCTGGAGATTTCCCGGTCCAACCTCTCATTCAAATTACATCAAGTTACTCAGGGCCTTACTCACTCGATATATGGATATCTCTAGGGTTGGAGATTACAAATCTTCTTTGGACTCCTGTCCCGTGCTTCATTACCCTAAACGTGAAGAGCTTTTTCATTCCACGTATTCAGAAATTCCCTTGGCTGCAAGTTGTGTCTGCTGTATCTTGTGGGGTTTTTTTGTTGTGCACCTCCGAGAAGTGTTTGGCACTACACACACGGTGATTTCTTTTAGTGTACTGAACAACTGCAACTGCTGGTCAACAGTAAACCCAGTCATTTCAAAACTAATGTTGGTTAAGTTACTACCAAGACAGTTAACACATACATATGCTATAAAATGTGATATTCAGTGATATTTGCACTATAGTCATGAAACCCAGATGCTGCAACCCATGAAGTTACTCTGATGATATCACTGGATACAGACAATACTTGGACAGAAAGTGCATTCGCTTTAAATTAAGTTTCTCAAAAAGCTATTTTTTGATAAAATAATTTTGTGAAATTAGCTCAGTAAAAATGTAACTGCTTAAATATAATTTGCTTTGACACAAGAGGTATGTGGAAGTCATATCCAGATCTCTGTTTCTAAATGTGTGTGTTCTTAAGGGGTGTGAACAGTAAGATACAGAAGTTACCAGAGTAATTGAAGACTGACTAACTTAAACTAAGACAAATTATTTATTATGAACATAAACTGTGTAGACCGATACAGTATTGTGGCTTTTACATAGCTCAGAAAAGGAACTGCCAGTGTACAGTCTGAATATAAACTAAAACTTCATTCAGAGTAAGGGATGCCAGACCCACTGTCAGCTTCACTTTAGCTGATAGTCAGTCCCTCTCTTTAATGTTTGCTTATTTTTAGGATGTATAAGTCTTCAGTAAGATTTTTGTAGCTTTTTCACTTAACAGATGTATTTCTATCATTCCACCCATGTCTTGTTTTGTATATGTAGTAATGAGAGGTCGTGGGTGCATTATAAAACAGAATCCTCAGGTCTGGAGGCCCTGAACAAGGGCAAATATTGCTAAAGGCAACATACCCTTAACTGCTAAGTGAAGGGAACTGGAAAACCAGCACATTATCCTAATCAGAATATTTTTGTCTCCAACAGCTGGAACTTTTCAACTGAACTATTACTGGAAGAGAGTGGTATAGCAATGTTTTTGTCAATTTACATGGATAGCTACTCTTACAAATCATGATTAGGCTATTGCAGTGTAGGTGTGCTGGCAAGAGTATCAGTGGAGCAGCTGGTATTTAGAAAAGACACATGCCTCTGGACAGTTTTTTGAGACAGACATTTCAGTCTCTTTAGCTAGTCTATGCCAGATTTGCTGCATTAAAAACAAACAAACAAATGAAAAACCCACAACCAAAACTAAAACAAAACCCACAATGTTTTCTGCCAATGTTAAAAAAAAAAATCAAAATTATAATAAACTGTGATAGTTAATTTGATTAAGCAAGAATGGCTGTGAAGAATGGTTAAAGCACAGGTTATCTTCAGGAATGCTTAGTTACTCTAGAAGCAAAAAAGAAAAGAACATTGTATTCTTTCTGATTCTATTCAAATAAATTCCCTGGGTAATTAAGCTATCTTGCTGTCTCCTACAGTCGATGCAATTTTCTTAAGAGTTTATGTTTAGCTTTGACCACAAGATATTTTCCAGATAATTATATATCAGGCAGCCAATCAGCAGCAACAAAAATAAAGACACCATTTATTTGTCTGCCATGAAACACTGTATCCACACTGTATCTTACCTTAAGAGCAAAGCAGGCAAGACTGTAGTGTCCTGATCTGCAGTGCTTACAGGAATCATGGATATACCTGACATACCTTCTTTTTCCTGTATAAAGGTCCAAAAGCCATTTTGCACACATCTATCATAACTCTCAAAGTCTAAGTGTCTATTCCTAAAGCCTACTAAAAGCCATGCCAAACACCCATTCTCATTACATCATCTCAAAGAGCAATCCATGACTGGAAGTATATTCTTCTTCAAATATGTTATTATGTGACATTCTCTAGGATGAACTTGGCAGTGGAAATCAGTGGATTCAACTTCATTACTCTCGTCATTACTGAAGATCTTTCTGAAGTCAGCATCAGAGTCTACTCCTATGTCAACACCCTATTATTGTACTGTGGTGAAGGTACTACACTAAATTAAAGCTTTGTGCCATAGCTGAAATTTGCTTTGACATTTTGAGAAAGATCATGCTCTTTATGATCCACTTAAGGTGTTCTAAAATTATTGTCCTATCATAGTCACAGATCAAATATCAAAACCATATACACAATATGTAGGAAGAGTGATAGCAGCTTAATTAGGTTATATTCTGAGATTGCTGCTGGGACAGATGTGCAGTGTGATTTCAACATGACCTTTTCCAAAGGATGTCATGACACTGAACTCACAGAGAATCCACAATGAGATCACAGAAGAAGGAGAATAGTATCAAAGTCCACTTGCTTTATTCAGCAATACAAAATGTATCTTCCTGGAAGTGTTAGGAATTTTAGCAGGGAAATCCTGAGAGTCCTTGTCAAGATCAGATCTGAAGTATTCCTTGAGGAACCTCAGCACCATAACGTTAGAAGACCACTCACAATACCACAATATGGCAACTATAATTCAAGACTGAATCACAAAAAAAAAACTTTAGACTATAGTCATATCAACTTATGTAGGGGACTAATTTAAATATAACAGCAACCACGAGTTAGGCACTCAGCCCCAGCAAGATATTTCAAAGAAGTCTGGAATCATTTCATCACCTTTGACAAGTAACATCCAGTCATCAACCCCCCCATTCAGCCCCCACAGGGACTGAACCTAGCAGCTCACTCAATACTGAATGGGATATACTTGAACTGATTACTGTGCTTTCCTGTATGACAAACACCTAATTCAAATACCCACTGATTCTCATAAGTTCTTAAAATGACATAAAGCCATTTGATTCTGGCAGGAGAAAGAATGCTAGTTTCAGCAAGTTCTGAAGATGATTGGTATTTCCACCAACTTGTTCTACCAGTCTGGCTAGGAATACTGCATAACATATTTGCACCCCTGACCGTTCCCTCCATATGCAGGGCAGATTGGTGCTCAGATGCATGTGAAGTGGACTACAATCTACTCAACAGAGCCACTGTAGCTCATTCATTGCAGAGATACGATCCAGCAGTGACCAAGCCCTGAAGGGAAAGACACCCGTTTTTTGTCAAGAATTATCCATCCATCTTAGAAGGGAAGGTTTTACAATGGAAAGACATAAAATCATAGAATCATAGAATCGTAGGGGTTGGAAGGGACCTCTGAAGATCATCAAGTCCAACTCCCCTGCCAGAGCAGGACTGTAGAATCCATGGCAGGTTACACAGGAATGCATCCAGACAGGTCATGAAAGTCTTCAGAGAAGGAGACTCCACAGCCTCTCTGGAGACCCTGTTCCAGTGCTCTGTAAACCTTACAGCAAAGAAGTTCTTCCTCATGTTGAGATGGAACTTCCTGTGCTCTAGCTTGCATCCATTGTCCCTTGTCCTATCATAGGGCGCAAGTGAAAAGAGGTTGCCCCTTTCTTCTTGACACCCAGACCTCATATATTTATACAAATAATTAGATCCTCTCTCAGTCTTCTCTTCTCCAGACTAAACAGCCCCAGGTCTCTCAACCTTTCCTCATAAGGCAGGTGTTCTAGTCCCTTAATCATCCTCACAGACCTCTGTTGGACTCTCTCTAGTATTTCCCTGTCCCTGTTGAACTAGGGAGCTCAGAACTGAATGCAATATTCCGGGTAAGGTCTCACTAGGGCAGAGTAGGGGGGGAGCAGAACCTCCCTTGATCTGCCAGACACACTTTTCTTAATGCACCCCAGGATACCATTGGCTTTCTTGGCCACAAGGGCACATTGCTGTCCCATGGAGAACTTGTTTTGCACCAGGACTCCAAGGTCCTTCTCCATGGAGCTGCTCTCTAGCAGATCACATCCCAACCTGTACTGGTGCATTTTATTACACCTTCCCAGGTACAGAACTCTGCACTTATTCTTGTTGAACCTCATTAGGTTTCTCCTTGCCCAGCTCTTCAGTCTGTCCAAATCTTGCTGAATGGCTGCACAGCCTTCAGGTGTATCAGCCAAACATCCCAGTTCTGTATCATCAGCAAACTTGCTGAGAACACACTCTGTTCTTTCATAGAATTCGTTAATGAAGATGTTGAACAGGACTGGACTCAGCACTGATCCCTGGGGGACTCCACTAGTTACAGGTCTCCAGATGGACTTGGCACTATTAATTACCAGTCTTTGGGTGCCATTGTGCAGCCAGTTCTTAATCCATCTCACTGTCTGATCTTCTATCTCACACTTCCTGAGCTTGCTCATGAGAATGCTATGGGAAACTGTGTCAAACACCTTGCTAAGGTCAAGGTAGACTACATCCACTGTTCTCCCTGCATCTACCCATTCAGTCACAATATCATGGGATGCTATCAGGTTAGTCAAGCATGATTTCCCCTTGGAAATCCATGCTGACTATTCCTGATAACCTTCTTCTCTTCCATGTGCTTAGAGATGACCTCCAGAATGAGATGTTCCATCATTCTTCCAGGGATGGAGGTGATGCTGACTGGTTTGTAGTTTGCTGCATCTTCCTTCTTGCCAGTTTTGAAGACTGAAGTGACATTGGCTTTCCTCCAGTCCTCAGGTGCCTCTCATGTTTGCCACAATCTTGTGAAAATGATGCAGAATGGTAGAGCGACAACATCAGCCAGTTTTCTCAGCATTTTTGGGTGCATCTCATCAGGGCCTATGGACTTGTGTGTATTCAATTTTCGTAACTGATCACTAACCCAGTCTTCACTGCCTAGTGAAGAGTCTTCCCCCCTCCAGGGTTTCTCTCCTACATCCAGAGTCTGGAGTTTGGAAGGGCTGGTTTTAGGATTAAAGACCGAAGCAAAGAAGGTATTCAGCAACTCTGCCTTCTCTGCATCCTTGGTTTTCAGGACTGTCACCTCATTCAGCAGAGGGCCCACACTTTCCCTGTTCTTCCTTTTGCCACTGATACATTTGAAGAAGCCCTTTTTGTTCTCTTTTACTTCCTTTGCTAGTTTTAGTTCTAAGAGGGCTTTGGCCTTTCTTGTTGCCTTCTTACACATCCTGACAACTTCCCTATCGTTATTCCAAGTGACAAGTACCATCTTCCATGAACTGTAAATTTCAGTCTTCCACAAGATTTCCTTCAGAAGGTCTTTGCTCATCCATGCAGGTCTCTTAGCATGTCTACCTGATTTTTTACTCAAGGGAATGCACCTGTCTTGGGCTTGAAGGAAGTGGTATATAAAACTGACCAACTTTCTTGGGCTCCTTTACCCTCCAGAGTTTTAGCCCATGGGATTCCTACAGGTAGATCTTTGAGGAGTACAAAGTTAGTCCTGTGGAAGTCCAGGGCTGTAATCCTACTTATTGCCCTACTTCTACCTTGTAAAATACTAAACTCCAGCATGTTGTGATCACTGTCACCGAGGCTATTCCCAACATTAATGTCCCCAACTAGTCCTTTATTCATTAATACAAGGTACAGCAGTGCACCTCTTCTCGTTGCTTCCTCCATTACCTGCATTAAGAAGTTATCATCAATGCACTGCAAGAACCTTTTTGACTGAATATGCCTAGCTGTGTGGGCTTCCCAACAAATATCGGCGTGATTGAAGTCACCCATAACTACCAAGGAGTGTGTTCTAGAGGCTACCTCCAGTTGTCTGCAGAAGGCGTCATCAACATCTTCTTCTTGGTTTGGTGGTCTATAGTAGAACCCCACAACAGTTTCACCCCCCTTTGAATGTCCCTTAATTCTTACCCACAACCTTTCCACCTCCTCCCCAGATAGAACTCAATCCATATCAGTTGCTCTTGCACATAAAGAGCAACACCACCGCCTTGCCTTGTTGGTCCGTCTTTCCTAAATAGTACATAGCCATCCATGACAATATTTCACTCATGGGAGCTGTCCCACCATGTTTCAGTGATTGCAACAGTAATCATGGTCATGCAATCTAAGGCAGATCTCCAACTCCTCCTGCTTATTCCTCATACTCAATGAATTGGTATATAAGCATTTCAGAGAGGGAGTTAAGCCACCAGTTTTCACTCTTGCTATTTGACCATTCCTGGCCACTTACGTGGTTACTAACTTATTGGTGAGCCCTGTGTTATTATTGGCCCGTGTACCACCATTATCCACCTCGAGTAGGACAGTAGTCTGAAGGCTGTCCTTAGGCTCATCTGTAGTGAGCCTGGTTTTATCCCCTTCCCCCTTTAAGCCTAGTTTAAAGCCCTCTCAACGAGCCCCGCCATCTCCTTTGAGAGAGATGTACTCCATCTGTCGCCAGCAGACCAGGTGCCATATAAACCTCCCTGTGATCAAAGAACTCAAAATTCCAACGGTGGCACCAGTCTCTGATCCATGTGTTGGTCAGGTGTGTTTTCCACCCTCTTTCAGTATTTTCCCCTACCACTTGAGGTATGGATGAAAACACCACCTGTGCACCCAAACCTTCAACTAATTGCCCTACTGCCTTGAAGTCCTTTTTGACTGCCTTTAGACTTCTCTCTACAGCTTCATCATTACCAAGCTGGATAACTCACAAAGGGTAATAATCAGAGAGCTGCACCAGAGCAGTGAGCTTCCTTTTAACATCTCTAACCCGAGCCCCAAGGAGGTCCCTGTGGGATGGGTCTGGTCGACAAATGGGCCTCTCTGTTCCCCTCAGAAGAGAGTCGCCTACTACAATCACCTTCCTTTTCTTCTTAATTGAAGAAGTCATAAGATGTGAGGATGAGTGACAAGCTGTGGGCAACTCACTGTCCTTGATCCTTGTCTCCATCATCATTCACCTGGCCATAAAGTCCCAGAGCCCCATACCTATTGTACAATGGCAACTGGGAAGGTGAGGGGGGCCGAGAAGGTTTTCTCTTGCCTCTCTGAGGAGGGACCTCTCTCCATTCCCCCTTGTCCCTTATGTCCCCTCCTTTTGCCTGGTGACAGGAGGGGAGGGGGTCCTCTACTTGTAGAGTCTCTTCCTGTTGCCTTTGCCTCAGAGTGTGGCTTCACCAATCTATCTCGCTTTCTCACTTTCTGATCCTTCTCAATCTTTCTACCTCCTCTCTCAGTTCAACCAGCTGCTGGAGCAGGTTGTTTATTTGATCACACTGCACACAAGCAGTGTCTCTGACTCCCTCTAGTTTGAGTGCCAGGCTCAGGCACTCACCGCAGCCGGAGACCTGCACAGCTGCATGTTTATGCAGGAGCTTGGTCTGAGTTTCCGCATTCTTCCTCACTGTGGCTCTTGGCCATGTTGTGATCGTAATCTTCTCTCTTGCTGGGAGGGCACCAACCACTGTTTGCTGCTTCCCACACACCCTGCTCCCGTGTCCCTGTTCCTCCTCTCCTGTAGATGCATGAGTAGAATTCTTATGGATTTGTCATGTCTCAAGTACTGATATATTCCCTAGGCACCAAGTAGATAGAAGTTTCCTCCATTGTCTCTTTGGAGCTTCTCATAAGGCCTGTGGGATCTAACCGGCCTAGATGTAGCAGTGACTTAGCAGCAGCCACATCCACTGCTGTTGCAGACATCAAGGTCGCCTCTTTATTTTACTTCTGGTGTACAAAGATTTGTTTATGTCTACTTATGTTTGGGAATAAAAAGAGACCCTTAGTATGAAAACTGCAGACAAAAAAAACCCCACGAAACCACTGTTCTATTTTTTAAAAATCTTTAACTACAAACAAACACCAGCAAGTTTGTTGTGTTTCTGTGATTATCCTGAGAAGCACCGTCAATGTTCCAGTATATTTTCCCAAGCATCTGTATTGTAAAGATGTTTCCTTTGAATACACACACACAGAGATCAGAAGGGCTGCTCCAGCATTCCCATGGGAAAGTTTAAACTTGTGAAACAAATGTTTTCATTGGCTGTGCTAAATTGCAGTTTAACTTTTTTTTTAACCAAGTGCAATTTACAACCCATATTATTCCTGCTATTTCATCAAAAATATGTGGATTCAAAAGAGCAAAAATGGAATTGGTCCTAAGGGTTTGTAGTTAATGGCTGAGAGACATACAGGAGCATTATTATTTGTTCACAGATGGATAGCTAGAGCACTTACTCTAAGTGCTAGTGGTGGTTAAAGGTTTAAACAAGCAACTTCTAGAAGTAATTGAGTATTCAATAGCTTTTACTTCTGGATAATATCAATTCTCCCATTTCCAGTATTTCTGCCTGTCTTCACAGACCCTGCTGGTACTGAATTTACTCTCCTCCTTAGAAGTCCTGAGGCACTTGTATCCATTATCATCAGTCAGCCTAATAATTTTTTTATGGCTTCAGTGGCAATCTATATTATCATATTAAAGTATTCTCTCCATTTTGTACACCATCATGTAAATACCAGTGTTTATTCATGTTTTCTGTAGAAATGAAACAATATGATGCCTGTTTTAGCCCTGTGTCTTAAGGAAATTAAAGTGATCGATCATATACTCCACATAATTTTATGTCTTTGTTGGCTTTCCACCTTAGGTCTGAGGTGGACTTTCAAAAGCAATTTGACAGAGGAATCATGATCACAATTACTTTCATTAAGTTTATTAGAACAAAACATAAGAGACAAAGAAGATTAAAAAAAGAGCCCCATTAGTGGTGCCTCATGAACAGGAAAGACTGCTATATAAGCTCCCTTTTTATGAGACACTAGAGAATCCAGGCACACAAGAGGTTCTGTAAATATCCCATCTGTGGGAAAAGCTTCAATTGGAACTTAGATTTTACTGGACGTCAGAGAATCCAACCATGAAAATCAAATCCATAGGAAACCAGGCTTAATTAGTTTCACTACTCACAGACAATGTTAATAAATAGAGATTCATCAGAGATTTAATTCAATTTTAGTCCCACTCGTGTACATGTGCAAATGTCAATAAATACAATCAACACACACACAGCCTGCCCAAGGTGCTGTCTGTTTGCAAGAACAAAGCCCTACAAATTAGGAAACTTTGGCACTCTTCCTGATTCTTTCAACAGGCTTCAATATCTGATTGCATGAAAAAAAAATCAAACATTCCCATGTGACAGGCTTCCTTTATCCATATATGTTTATGTTTATACAGGACTTTCTGATTCTCAGCTAAAAGGTGGTCTATGAAAGACAGGAAGTTCAGGAGTTCTGTTAATATGACTTTGCTCTTCCTACCAGTCACACCTGACTCTCAGATGTCTGTACGGCAATGTTAGTTGTTAGTTCTACCCTAACTTCTTCAGCTGTAGAAGACCTCCTCAAGTTCAAAACAATAAGAAAAAAACCCAAACCCCAAAACAACAACTTTTTCCCCACTCAAGTCTCAATTTGTCCTGCCCAGCTTTATCCACCACTGCTTTATGTCCATCAACTACAGGTGTACTAACCTCCACTAGTTCACATCCTCCAGGATGTAACTCTCTCTGTCCAACAGGCATCCTAAGTGCCTTAAAGACCCGGTCTCCCCAAACCATGCACTTCCTGACTCCCTGTTTGACCTCTTCCAGTCTGGGAGTTGCTTGTATTTTGCTCATTCCCACACAGTTCCATTCCTCTCCCTTCTTCCTCCTCCTCCTATATCACCTGTCCCTGTTATTTGAGAAGCCAGTCCAGTACACTGAAAAAGCCACCATTCTAGATAGGGATAGGATGCAGCTTCTTCTAGGCAACATTTCCATCCTCAACAGCCACAACACCTCTATGGGGGTGAGCAGCCAGACTTGCAGTGGTAGACAGATAATGGAAGCTGGGGATTTGTACACATGGACTGGTGGGCAGCCAGAGTCCCCCCTCCTAGATTAAATGGTAGTTTTTGAGCTGGTATATTCTGACAAAACAGCAATTTAAATGAATTTAGATACCAGAATCTTGATAAACTAGGACTGCTGCCTTTGTTGCAATAGCCAAAAGCACTTGTTAGAAATTTTAAGAGATGTCTAGGGGACACAAACCCATATGAAGCTTAAAACTTGTATTTTTGGCACACTTCTTTCCAACAATAGCTGAAATAAATGGAAGGTGCCAACTCTCACCATCCTTTAACTCTCTCCTACATGAAAGTAAAGCAAGATTCACATTAAATTACTTCTCAGACATCCCCAGAATGCAGAAAAATCTATAGACTGTAGACATAGGTCAGAAGATCCTGGTCTTTTCCCCCACCCCCCACCCTCCAACACCTCGGTATATGAAATACTTAATTTATCAAGCTATGGGTCTTCCCATTTGGTTTCAAGACTCAGTAAAAACTCATTTTATTTGGCACACTTTTAGTATGCCCAGATAGAAAGGTTATCAGAAGCAAATATATTGTCTATGCTAAAATGCAAAAAGTGATTTTGAATGTAGCAGAAGATTATTATTATTTGAAGGATACATCATGCCTGGTCAGTCAAGTACTGTTTTGAATGACACAGGAGTCAGGTTGCAAAAGAAAGCAAATAGTGTTTTCAGAGTTTTGATTTAAATCCTCAATTGCTCTTCAACAATGCTCTCCAAACTACAGCAGCTAAACTGAATCATACTTGGTGCTACTGTATATTTTTTAGACAATACTGGAGTTTAACTTGGAAACAGAATATTATGGGATGGAACAATGCTTCAAGCCTCTCCTTAGTTCCATGTAATTCACATATACCTTTCAAAAAATCCTTACAAACAAAAGAAAGGATGCAAATGTTGGGGCAGTGAACTAGGAGATTAGAGGAAAATAAGAATGTTGGAAAGGTGAGTAGATACTTTTAATTTCAAGCTGAATTTGTTATGTGGAGTTCATAACTTCCTTACAAAATGTGTCCTTGATCTAAACCAAAATCTTAAGCCCTTTGCCAGAGGTTTATAGATTATATATTTTTTAAAAGAGATTATCTCTGGATTCTTAAAAGTGTCGCTAGAATTCAAGTCTTCTAAGACCTGACTTAGTTGGGAGTTTAATGATCAAATGAGTAAGTGAAATGTAAGCAAAGTTTAGTTGAAAAATTAAATTCAACTGGCAAAAAGAACTTTCAGTCTCTCTTAGGTGAAGGCAAGTTATCAAAATGTCATTTTTTCATCCTTCTTTCATCACAGTCAATTATTGGGAAGACCTCACTAAGAAAGTCTTCAGAGTTTGAAATGCCATATGGACTTGATTTCAGTTATTGGGCCGTGGCACCACTACCCAGATGAGCAAAAACAGAAATGAGGGTCACGTTCATTTTTAATTAGTGATAGAAGTAATTCTCCTTCTCCTCTTCTCACAGAACACTATCCTGAAAAACTCAGGGAGAATGCAGGCACAACCAGAGTATGTGCACAAACATGGAGACATTAATGTGCTGTGAATGTGGACTCACTCTACATGGTATTTTCCTGTGCAATGCACAACACAGTAGATCTACCACATCCAGTGTCTGCCCACGGTGTTGTAAGACTTACCAATATCCCCTGTCTCAAATGAGGGACTGCACATCACTCCCTCATCCCAGAATGGATCAAGACAAGAAGAGTTCTTCATAAAAATCAAATAATGCTGGACTTTGGTGTGAAAGGAATGATTCCGTGTTAACTCTGAGAACATACTGAATTGTAATGTTTAGATAATACTTGATAGTAGAAATATGCAAATTCTTTTATTTTTTTCTGTGAGGTACTTGCAAGACGAACATTCAAAATTGTGTCTTCTGTTGTACTTAATAAATCTAATGCCTCACAATTTTTATGTAATGAACTCATTATTAAAGAAGGAAATAATTTTAAAATTACTAAAGACTTGCAACACAAGAACAAATAATTCAGGTCAAATAATAAAAGGAAAATAGAGTTCAATAGTGTTGTCAAACTGGGAAATTACAGTAAGAGGTATTTTTAAGTTTTTGGCAAGTGATCCTTCCAAAAGTCATAATGTGACAAGAGGAGTTTTACAAAGCTAAATTATTTTATTTCAGGAATGCCTTTCTCTACCAGTCTTTCCAAATGCAGTGAGGGACCTACACAATTAAAAAGCAACACAGTTTAACAGTCTGTAAAAGTGTAACAACATATTAAAAGCCACAATGACAACTTTTACTATGATAGCAGAAAATTAAAAAAAAAAAAAAAAAAAAAAAAAAAAATTTCAAAAATTTTTTTATTAAAAAAAATGCTAAGGAACCTAGGAAAGAGAAAAAAATTCAAAATCTCAAGAATCACTAAAGCGAAGGTTTTACCCTTCCAATCAAAGCTGCGAGACTCAACCCCCTTTAAAATGATGCCATCTCAAAACTCTATAAAAGCAGTCTCAGATATCTTACAACACCTCTTTGTGCTAACAACTCTTCTTAAAGGGCAATTTTAAAATCAAACCACTAGCTTTTTTTCAGGGAGCCAACATAAAGAAGGCAGGAGGGTAATTTGATCAGAGCTATTCAACCCAGAGAGGTAGGAGTGCATTTGCAGCTCTCTCCAGTGCAGTGGCGAAGCCGAGCTGCAAGCCAAACTAAAGAAAAATTACAATAAGGGAGTCTTGTGGTCAGGGTGTATGTACTGCCTTTGGGAGGTCATCCCAGGATACACATGGGTGAAGTCTGCAAACTGCAGAGCTGAAAGAGGGATTTCTGCAGCACTGACACACAGTTTTCCATGGCAAGGGTGTGGTCAAGGATAACACCATGTTTCTTAAGTTAGTTCACTGCTTCTCAGCATAACCCTTTCAAAAAGTGGGAAGAGGCAGGAAGAGAAAAACAGCCAACTCACTCCTATTTCTCTTCCTCTGTCTTTTCAAACTCCACCTCACTCTTGCATAGTCCTGTACTATTCCATTATCATCATAACACCACTTTATAACCTACACCAAATACAAAGCCAGGAGATAGGCGTCAGTGGCACGTCCACTTTGCCTGTTCTGCAGGCACCATCCGTGGAAGTTTGTAATTAACAGGAAGCATTTCAGTGTTATGACTATGACAGAAAAAGCAAGGGTTTACCTAAAGTAACATTGGCAAAGCCACTATTAATATAGTACATAGTGATTTAATGAGGTAATCTCTACGCCATCATAGCACTTTTCTGTTTGCCCTGAGACTGACATCTGACCTCAGCAGCCACCAGAGAGGAAAACAAAAAGTCCATGACAACATGGCTAATAACATACAAACCCCAATTGTTTGTGTTGGTCTTTTGTTGACAAAGGTTACAGCGCAGCTGACTTCCACTACAGAAGTTGTAACAACAAACCAAACATAACCTAGACACAGGCTGAATGGATGTTATGACAGAGTAATGGAACTGAATAATGACTTTTAACAGTTCATCAAAATTATTCTTTCTGGCAGTGGTAATATATCTGCTCAAGTCCAGGCTAATGTTATGATTTTGTATTGTTGGCCATTCTTGAATTACCTATCATTACTTTGTGAACAAAAACTATAGTCTTTCAAATGTAATGGGTAAGCACCATGCCCACTGATAGCTCTTTGTATAAAGCTGATAACTTGTGTGTTGAAATGTTCCCAAAGCCCCACATTATATTTTACTGCACAGGACCAACAGATAATCAGAGGAGAATTTTAGTAAAACCCAAGAAGCCTGCTGGGGCAGCAAGTGCTAATGTAATTTTTTACCACAATATATATAAATAACTCCCCAAGCCTCTGGTAAGCACATGCGGTAAAAGGAACATGAAACGTTTTTGCCACAGAACTCTTTTGTTGCTTTAGAATAATTAATCAAATAAAAGGTTCCAGAGCTCTAGCTAATGAATATCTGTATCCTACATTTGCTTTGGCAGTCAGACACCAATATTATATTACTAAAGTAATTGAACTTTAATACAAAATGAGTGAACTGAAGGAATCATGCTAAAAGATGAAAGATGAAAGGAACAAGATGGTGTTAAATTTCCACAACATGATTAGAGAGATATACTGTTTTACCCTTCTTTTCAGGAAAGTCTCCAGATTTCTGTATCAATATGAGACCATATGTGCAGAAATAAATGTAGTGCAGAAGTGCTTACAAACTAACATTTCATCTCCATCTTCTCCAGCTATGTTTTTCTTTACACAAGTTACTGCTTTGACTTGACCACATGCAATTAATTCTTATCTGATATAACTTAATGAGGTAATTCAGGTTACTTCCTCATCTGGATTCACTACATATGTTCTCCCAAGCATCAGCATCTAAACATTACATTTTTTTGTGTCAGTACCATAATTACAATACATTTACAATACTGGAATAGGATTTGAATTAAAGGAGTGCGATAGTAGGCTATAGTGCAAGTGGTGGATCATTAGTTGGAGGAAAAACCTCAGCTGAGTCCCTACAACACAGCTGGCTACCCATACTGTACTGGGATTTAAACATCCATTGTCATTATTTAATTCCTTTCTGCATTGAGAAGGTTTGATATTTCAAACCTATTTCAATATACCTTAAGGATACTGCTGGTTATGTCAGGTGAGGCTTACCTATTTCTTTTATCTCACTCATTTAATTACTGTCAGTATCAATATTCATGTATTTCAAAAATTTTTAAACAAAAGCATCTCAATTCAATTTATTGAGGTGACACAAAATACTTCAGATGAATTAATCTCAACATTAAAAATGCATTTCCCATTACTATAGAGAAGGTCCTGTTCATATCCTACTTAAATTAAGCTTTCTACAGCTTTCATAATACATTCCAGTTGTGTAACCCCATGATGCACTACGAAGAAGACTGCTTAAAGGGGAATTATGGCAGAAATAGTCCTCTGGTCAGCTCAGACTTCAGAAGACAGAGCGAGTTTGAATTTCAGGCCTCAGAGGGAAATGTCCTGGTTGGAAAGTGCAGGTATAGTAAGTTGTTTTAAAATTAAATATTTGTAATCCATTCAACCAAATTCTGATTTGTGCTAAACTGCCCTAAAACAGTATACTGCAGTTTGTGTTTCCTGATGTGTTTTGGCAATATTTCAGACTTTCACATGGAAAAAGTAGACTTTGTAGACACCGAATTTTCCAACAGACAATGATTCTCCAAGGGGTCCTGCCTGTAACTGAAATATACTCAGGATTTCAGTGTATACAATACAATTCCCCCTTCTTCACTTCCCTCACTCCCTGGCACGCCCCCCCCCCCCCCCCCCCCCCACCACAAAAAAAACAAACACAAAAGAAAACATAAACACAACACCAAACCAACCACCAAT